>VNJS01002976.1:0-42067 GCA_008042575.1 Drosophila watanabei | reverse complement strand
GAATCACACGCCCATTACACAGAACAATCCAATGATGAGCATTAGTGGAAAGGCTCCGCCGTCGGAAGGCAGGGCCTTAGAGCAGGACGTGAAGATGAACGAGCCGCCGGAGGGCACATCGTCTGCCTCCGTTGAACTGGAGAATGTTGGCTTTAGCGACTTGCTGGGCGGCCTCGGCGAAGGCGACGACGATGATCTACTGAAATCGCTTACCTCCGAAATGGGCGATGACTTTAATATCTTGGAGTACGCAGATCCCGACCTGGATGTGAATGTCCTCAATTCGTTGGACTTTGATGACAATGAAAAGTGTTCTACATAGAAAGAAAGCACCTGCACCTGAATCTGATTAAATGGAAATAAAGAAGGCAATATTTAATAATACGATGTTCTTGTATCTTTTTTGCGTTTATAGGTTTTTTAAATAAATATTTGAGAGCTAAATTAACTAATATAACTACTGGTTCAAAAGGAAAACGTAGACAAAATCACATTATGGACTCCAATCAACATAATTTCCATTTCAAACTGGAATTGATTTTGCGCCGATCACCGTTACTATCGGTTTATGTTGATATCGATTTGTGATTCTTAGAAAGTGATTTCTCATTTCTATTTATGGCGGAGTTGTACGCTTATTACCATTTCACTTTCTTTCTTTAAGAAAAGTTGGAAAAGTGAAGCCAAATATGAATTTGTTTGGTCTTTCGCAGACACTAGTTATTTTTTGCTTGTTACAACTTTTGGTTAACAGCACTCATTCACGGCTTAATCTTAAATATTCCATTTTGAAACAAACACAAACTTCCAATTTACAAAACGACACTTTCGGTAGGCATTGAAGAAAGTTTTCTACATACCATCTACATAACATCTAAACTGATTCTAAAAGCTTATCGACAGCGAACCAAATATGATGTTCAAAAGACAATGCGTGTTATATTCTACACGAACAACACAAAGACTGTGGAGGCATCGGCGTTTGACGATAAATACGATCTCAAAGGTTCAGGCTGCTCGACCTCGGACAAGTTTGCCATAGTTCTGCACGGCTGGATCCAAAGTTGCTCCGACGAATGGGCCACATCCCTCATTGAACGTGAGCAGTGATATTAAAATATTCAATTATCTTTCATACATTTCATTTGGATTTCCAGGGCTCAGCTTCTACCGCGGCGGATGCGTGATATGCATTGATTATAGTGTGGTGGCCAGTTCATCATATATGCGGTAAGTTGTTTTCTTTTACTAAATTATAATTATAAATTGATTGAAAATCTTCCTAGGCTGTATACGAACTTCGACACATTAACGGGGGCCATTGCCTCGATAATATTGACCCTAATTAGACAGGGATTCGATCCTAAGCGTGGCTATATGTTTGGCTTTAGCTTCGGCGGGCAACTAGCCTCGGCCGTGGGGCGTTCCCTGAGGCCCCATCATGTCATTCAAAGCATAGATAGTAAGTATTTTGACACACTTCCATTGAAAATCAACAGAAACTTAAGCTTTGTTCTGCAGCCTGCGACATGGCCGGACCAGGATTCGATCCCATTGCTGTGGACCACTCGAAGGCTGGCAGGCACGTGCAATGCTTCCATTCCAGTCGGGATAAGGGTACCTTCGTGTACTCCTGCCACCGCAACATAATGCTGGGCAGCTGTGGCCTCACCCAGCCCTCGGTGGCCAGTCAACTGCATTTGGGCAGCCACGGACTCTGCGTCGATATATACATCAATACCTTTGATTATCCCTTCTACGCTCTGAACGCCACGCCCTCCGAGTGCTGGTCCTTGCAGAAAGCAGCCAAGATACCGGACGGCTATACCGTGGGGTACGAGGAAAACTACGATAGCCAAATCACAGGCCAAATCTTCGTGCCCACTAGTCTGCATTACCCGTACAATTTGTCCAAAAAGGAGCTCCGCAGGATATTAGCAAAGAAATAGGTTTTAGTTAAGTAGAAATAATGTAAATATGAAAAGGGATCGATTTATTTTAAAATATCTCGTGTGATTTATTAGATTTCAGCTCATATTTGTTTGTAGTGTAGTAATTTGAATTCACCAAAAAATATATATCAAATCAAATTTGAATTATATATTATATACACTTTATCGGTAAACACCAGCCATGTATCTATGCATAAGCCTACTGATTGGGGCAGTCGTTGGGCGACTGCTTCTTGCCGCCGGGAACCTTGTTCTGCCCCTTTGCTGGCGGGGCATCATCCTCGTCATACTCATCCTCCTCGTTCTCGTCGAACTCCTCCTCATCCTCGTCGTCCTCATCATCGACAATGTCGCCAGTGAAGTAAAGCACTGCTTTTGGAATAATTCTGGCGCGCAAGAAGTGACCAATTTCGAAATCGGTGGCCAATATCTGTGAATAAATCCAACATGATGAAAAGAACCCGTAAAAGTACGGCTGCTGCCAGCTCACCTGCTGAGATTCGTCATCGATTTCCTCTTTGTCGGTCGGAACCTCGGGGGGATTGAAGAAATTGAAGAAGGAATCAGTTGGAACCTGCTTGACAATGGTGCGCACAGCGCCGCGCTCCTTATGCTTCTGCTTCTTCCTGATGGTCTTCACCGTCAGGTTCATCTTCTTCTCCCAGTTGATGTTGCAGCCCTATATGATCACGCGGGATATATATCCGATTAGTCAGCACTCAATGGGAGCATTCAGGGTAAGCTACGTACCGTGCACTTGTAAATCTCGGGTCCTTCGAACGCAAACGGATCGTCGGGATCGACAGTCGACTTCAGGACGTACTGTTTCGTTAGGACCGAGTTTGTGAAGTACTCATTCTTATCGAAGTGGAACTCCAGGGTGTACGAGTGCTGAAAGCGGGAGAGAGCTGTTAGCAGGGCAAGGAAAGGCAGTAGGGAGCAGAGAGCAACTTACCCCATCAACGTATTTGATGGATATATCGGACAGCTTGCGCATAACTGGCTCGTCATGGGGCTGAACCATCTCTGATAGGATCGCCGTGTTGCGGAACACGGTGAGCCAGAAGCCGGGGATGCCCTTGGCGTCCTGTGGAATACTTTTGAAAGTCTTGAGGGACTCAAGGAAGGGCTCTATATCGGCCTCGTTGTCGGTCGGGTGCTCCGGCTCCTTCCAGTTGGGCTTCTCCGTCTCAGGGTCCACCGTGCCCTCGACGACCTGCTTGCGCTTGTCGAACAGCGGCTGGTATTTGAGCTGGTACTTCTGCTCCAGCTTGTACACCTCTTCAAAGAACTCGGCCTCAATTTTCAGGTGCTCCAGCTGCAGATTCTTCAGATACACAATTCTGTTTTGAATCGGGGCGGGCAGCGCCTTCACCATCTCCTGCAAGTACATACGCCGCAGCACAGAGTTCATGTACGCGGGCCTGCGGGCGAGGTGCCAATTAATATTTGTTAGTGCTGCCGCTGCCCTTGCTGCGAATGTCGTCACCGCCACTACTCACATCGACTGGCAGTCGGAGCCAGACTTCTCCTCATCGACCTCATTGCAGGACTCGGTTTCCACGTTTCCCTCTGGCGGAGCGTCCATTATACGGTAAATGCGGATTTCACTAGAATGCAGAGATTTCTCTTTAAGCAAATGCCAATTTTGGGTGCATTTCTGCAAACAAAAAAAAAAGTGCGATGATGTACAGACTAGCACCCGCCGATATGTACGCATACATAAATATGTACGTATTCGGAAATTGCATCAGCAAAGGAGACTCGCACACAAGGGCCTTGCAAAATCAAACTACACATTTATTTATACAGCCAAATACTATAAAGCTAGCATTTTCACAGACGTAGGGCCGATTTAAAAACTAATACGCCATTCCGGCCCATGCACAATACGTACATACTTATACATACATGTGTACTATATGTATGTTCGCAAATTACCACACATTGCGTTCTTCGAAAACACGTGGTGGTGCAAGCACGCCGGAATTGGCGGAATTAGCTGCCGTCTTCCGCTGGAATTTGCTGGGGCGTACACTTTTTGGGTGGCCAACGAACTGCCCCCCCATCTGGTCATCAATCACACAGAATTATTTAAATATTCAAACTTACCTTTAATAAGAACTGCGACACGATGAGCGAACGACGCCGAAATTTTTTGAAAAGGTGGTCCGCAGTTAGTATATGTATGTATAAATATACATATGCAGATAAATTCGCAAATGCAACCATGAAAAGGGTTGACAACTTGGCTCAAAAATAGGTGGGAATCTTTGGTGGAAGAAAACTTGAATTTTTAAAGTGACAAAAACGTAATCTTTTGACGTAAGGAAACTGCGGTCCGTACGAATAAAAACAATTTGACTTTCATTTAATTTAAACAATTTGGCTTAAAAATGAAAAATAAATATGTATGTATATGTTTTGCAAAAATTAGGAATTTCTGCTTCAATATAACTCTGAGCGACACATTGTAAATAAGAGAAGATCGCGGTAAAAAAGACATATATATTTTATATAAGAAAAAACATATCATATATAACGTTTTAGTTTGCGATTAGAATAGGATTCCGAATCGGAAGTCGATTATATCCACATATCTGCTTAAAATACGTAACAAAATAATTTGGCGCAAACCAGGGCTGGGACGAATAAAAAACGAGCGAGGAACCTCTGCCATCCCAACAGACAGCTTTTTTGCGTTTGTTTTTCGATAACGATCAGTAAAGCTTATCGATTTCACAATTACTTTTTTTTATTTATTTGAAGTATTAATTAACATACAGAATATATTTAAATTGATCAAATGTTTGAAAATTGATTCGAAATAACTTCTTTTTTTTGACATATTAAAAACAAATATATATATATGATTCATTCAGTTTTATAATTTTTCTTTTACTAAAGACCCATTATCTGAAGCCCCAAGAAAGAACTTAAATATTTATTAAAATATATTAATGATATTACACATATTCACCTAAATAATATATTTTTTTTAATTAGAATTTCAATAAACAAATATAAAATATATATAATTTAGTGACAGAGATTCACTTTTTAATGAATAATAATTCTGTACGATAGGTCTCTATTATTATTTTTATCGATATATGTTTATATAATAATTTTCCGTAATTCATTAAAATAACACATTAGATTAACTTTGCTTGAAACATTATCCACATAAAAATACAAACATTAAGATTAAAAAGCTTTCTTTACAATGAGACACGATGCGATCAAGGTGTTTCATGAAATTCATTACAACTATCGGTTAAGCACTGCAGCCCTATGTAAATTTTAGGAACTGTCTACATAGCGCATTTTAAAGTGTTTTGCATATTTAGCAATGGCTCTACCAAATTCAACCTTAATAATTATGCATTTACCAGACATATCAATACATTTGTCCAAAAGTCCATGCAAAAGTCATGTTAGTATAAAACCACGAAAGTCCGCCAATTTTGTTAGCAATTTTTATTAAGTTCTTAAATTAATTTTCTCAACAAATCTTCAATTTGGCAACTTGCTGTACATATTAACATATGAACATATTTATGTATGTATGTAGATATGTACATCCCGGGCTCGCGGGCGTTTTTTAACTGCTTTATAAACTTTGCCCAGAAACAGTAATTTCATGCGTTCACAAATGCCGAAGGAGAAATTATCATAAAATGGTATCATGGGGAATTAGGGTGCTAATTGCAATAAATATATCACTGGCGGATTGGTTTTCCAAAATACAATCGGTATTCATGCGTCCCCTATGCGTTACATTTGATTTCAATTACACTTTTCATTAATACAACAGTCTTTCCCCCAACTCGCGATTCCAAAGTATATACAGTGGAAAATCATTTTGTATTACTCATGCGCCTTTAATATGATAGTTTTATTTTATTCGTACAATTGAAAAGTTCACTAATAATAAGCTGGAGGAGGAGCAGCGATAATAAATTATAAAAAAGGAGAGCAGAAAGGACGTGTTAGTTAGCACACAGTGGATCGTCGGTGATTTGCGAGTTCAAGGCGCTTGCTCAAGTAAATGGAATAAAATTCGTGCTGCGCTGCGCGTAAACATTACATTTTCCCCCCGTATCAGAGGCATTCCCGATGTACATGGCGTATGTATGAATGTGTGCTTGTTTGTCCCTTGTTGGACGAAGTGGGACTCGCTTCTTGGAGCCGCAGGCTGACCTGCAGGCCGCCCACGGATCGAACTGAACCCTTTGGCTCCATCGATGTTAGATAATATGCGCGATTCCAGCCAGTTTTTACATACGGTCGGCCGCGCTCATCCTTTGCAACATACATATGTACATACATCGTAGATATGAATGTATCTGCATGCATTTCTTTGTGACTGGCCATGTAGATTTGTATTTGCATATGTATGTTAATCTGTGGAATGATTTCGTATGTAGAGTATGTATGTATGCAGGTGCAGCGAACCCCAATCGATGAGTACAGATTTAGGAACTTATCAATGAGCCCCCCACTGGAGCGCGTTTTCGGGCCAAGCCGAGATGTGAACTGATCTCGATAAGCTCTCTCTCTCTTGCTCTGTGTGTGTATTTGCAGGCGAGAGTCCCTGTGTATCTACATGGACTTTAAGTGATAGGGAATTGAGCAACCTCTGATTTTCCCCCCAAAACTCGCTGTGGCTGCATGACTAAATGGTATATGCATGTTTGTTTTGGCGTTCATTTTCCCTTTATCAGTCGCGCGCTATGCTTAAAAATACAGTGGCGCTGAGTGTTGTTCGGACTTGGGCAGGAATTCGTTCAATCAGCTGTTTAAAATGTATCCACCCATAAAGTGCGCTGTTGCATAACAGGTTTTATCTTCTTTATCTGCCAATATATTTTTAGTAACTTTCTTTGGGTAGAAACGTGCTATTTCCTCCCTGTTATATAATCAAACCCGTGACATAACATAACGCCTGAGAACAACTAGTACCGTTATCTTGTGTTCACAACAAGAGTGTAAACCGATAATCGCAAAAAGATCGAAAACAACTTTTTATCTGACCTGAAAAATGGAGCATAACCTGAAGGCTAGCCTTTGGTTAAGTCATCTTAACGGAATTAGTATGTGTTAGGTGGTCATGTGATAATAGACTAAATATTATGCAAATAATGTGATTCGGACTCCCGGAACTAACGGTATCTTCGATCACGGGTTATCGAAAGCAAGGTGCGGCAGATATAAAAGGAGAAAGAAAGTATGAGATTTTCTTATATCAGATATATCCCGTCCTAACCCAAAATGGAATTATTATCGGCGGGAAAATAAATGACCTGACTTAACAGTTTATTGGTTTTCGAGTTTACGTGTTTCTGGTATCGTCGGGCATGCCTTTGATCATTTTGATTTTTCGTTTGATTTTTGATAAGAACTGTTTATATTAATGATTATACGTCTCGCTTCTAGAGTGCCTTAAAATAACAAATATGCCAGATAGATTTCAAGTCACAAAGGCAGACGAAGACACCGTATTGGACTATCAACAGGATGAATCAGCGAGTGGAAAACTTCTCGGCGACATCCACGATGAAACGCTAGGTGAGTTTTTTTTGATGATCCTTTTCGGTTGTACTATAAGAAATGTAAATGAAAAGTTTGACTAATTCAAGAAGATAAACCGCAATTCTTCGGTTAAAAAATAACAAATAAAGTTAACAAGATGAGAAACATAAAAAAAATCCAACTTTAAGGGCTTTGTCGTAAGTTTCAGCTTCAACTTGTGTTGGTACACTTTGTTTAGGGATTGATCCACCATCGAAAGACTACTGTAGTGCCAGATATAGAGCTTATGGGCCTGCAATCCAATCCTGCGCTGCCCCAATTTGTAAAAGTCCTGGATGCCCTGCTGACACATTTCCTCACAGCAGCTGTAAGGCAAAGCTTCCTTTCCTCGTACCTGTGGAAAGCTCCTGACGAGAGAGAGAGAGAGAGAGAGCCCAGGCAGAGCAGCTTTTGCTTGGATTCGCCTTTCCAGCGAATGGATGGATGCTGGGAGAGAGTGTTGTGCTACCGCTGGGCTGCTGGGCTGCTGGGCTGCTGGGCTGCTGTGCTGCTGGATGTCCTGGCCAAGTGGTGGGCTGTATGTGTGTGCGTGGGCTAAGGATTGAATGTACACCTGCAATGTCGCTCTCGGCTTACGGCTCTCCGCATTCCGCTCGCTCTCGCTCTCTCGGTGGCTGGAGCCTGTGTGTGTATTAAGAATGTGTGTAGACGACAAAAGCTTTCGATTTCATCTCAATTGAACGAACGCTCAGGGTCCTGGGCAACATAATTTTTATTCGGCCGAATACCAACAGTTTTTCTTAGTTTTTCTATTAATCCGAACGAAAAGTAGCATACATCTGAGCGTTTTCGCTCTCGCCTAACATAATTTTTGGAAAGAACCTTCTTTCGAATAATACAAAACCAAAAATAAAATAAAACACAAAAATAACAAAAAACATGAAAACCGAATTCTTTTTGAGCACCTTTAACATATAACAAAACCATACTTTAACAATCGACGAAATTCTAACAATAATCAAATACATACATGGATAAAAGTGCGTTCAATTACCAACCAAGTGTGTGCTGTCCCCGGAATTTAAGAGTCACAATCGGATGACGAACTCTAGACTGGTTTTCCCTGCATTCCCCTGCAAAGGCGTTCAGCCATTCATTTCGTAACAATTTGCTGCTGCAGCCTCCACCTCTGCTCTTTTCCGTTTCTATTCTTCAGTTTTTTCTTTTTTTTTTTTGTCGTGTTTGCGGCATTATGGGGAAAAATAAGACGTCTACGACGACGCCTATTTACCGCCCCAAGATGTCGGGCTTTGAAAATCCTTGACCTAAATTAATCGGTTACATACTTTTTTTTTGTGCCAGGCCTGAGCTGCTGGCACAACTTTCGTGGCTGCGAGTGCACACAGCATCCCTCTTTCAGCAGCATCCCGTTTCCTGCTCATTTAAAGTCCACACTCACCTCTGGAGCCGCCCGGGGGAGTTCCCCCGCTTGAAAGAAAAAAAAGTCCAGTCCTTGCCCAAAGTCCCAAATCTCGAGTGTGTGGCAGAGATATGTGCGGGATATATACACTGCCGCCGAATCGGCCACGCCTTTCGGTTATATAATGCTAATGCAGATGAGATATGTGCCGAGTTCCCGAGTCCCCCCAATAAGCTAAGCCCATTAAGTAAATTCTCGTTCGCATTCCATCTAGTGTTACCTAATTTTAAGTGAGAAAAGTGCAATCTAGAGCCCAGAGTTTGAAGCCAAACACACAACGTTAACATGCAAAGTAACAAAGATGCAAAAGATGATTCGGATGAAATGGAAATAATACCATCCGAACACAATGGTACAGTTCACGACACAAAAAATGAAGGTAGCGCGATTAAGTTATTATATTAAAGCAACTATATTTATATAGGGGTGCCTAAGAAATTGTCTCTTAAAATGTTGTGTATTTGGGACGCCTTTTCTGTTGGTTTCATATTAAAAATAGGTTTTTAGGCACCCTTTTTCAAGTCTGATGTTTATATTTAGTTTTATTGCATAATGTATCATTCTAATTCTTATTCCTTATCTTTGTTTCCTACTCACAGACTCAGGTGATATCCACAGGGCTGAAGAGAACCAGAAGTCCAGTATCGACCCAAATCTATATCTCTACGATGATGATTTGGCGACCAGGCCCCATATATCAACATTCATTTCATCAATTGCCAATTATGAAAACACGATACCAGCGGCCACCGATCCCGATGCAAAGCCGGCAGCTCCATCGGCTCGAATGGGTATGTTTCGCCGCAAGTTAATTAACTTACTTGTTCTCTCTCACATTGAAAGGCACACTCAACACAAAGCAATAAAAAAATGCAATTCCCTCAGTCCCACAAAGCTGTGAAAGGATGATTAGTTTAATCTCCTCAACGCGGCATTCTATAGATACAATTTGCAGTTCACAGTCTCCACAGATATTCAAGTTAAAATAAAAATTATTTACTTTTATATCTTAACTTGACAAGACTAACTGGAAGTTATGCATCTGCATTTCCCCAAAATAAGCAACTCCAAGTCTACGTCTTTAGATATATCCCAAACAAAAGTAACTTAAAACTCAAAAATGTAATGACTATTATTTCAATTCCAAAAACCTTATATCTTTGTCGATGGTATTTTCATGCAATGATCAAGAACGAGCTCAAAAATAGGTAATAACTGGATATTAGGGATAAAATATATGTAGCACTTTTTTGGTTCAACAATTCTAATTCCTAATCCAGTTTTTGAACATTTAGCGAGACTTTAGTCAAAGCTTACGGTTATATAAAGTTTCTAATTGTGTTTATGAAAATTATCATGTAATTTGATTTATCGTGTGGCTTGAGGATGTTGCATTTTCTAGGACCATTAGGCACTCGTTATGTTTAAAAAATAATCAAATAATTTAACAAGTGGTACAGAGCTCACTAACAAAGATGGCCATCAAATGTCTCGATTAAAGGTACCCTAATTGGAGTGTTCTTGCCATGCATTCAAAATATCTTTGGTGTCATATTGTTCATTCGATTAACATGGGTTGTTGGAACGGCTGGCGCCGTGTGTGGATTCTTAATTGTGTTGACCTGCTGCTGTGTGGTAAGCGAGCGCCTGCCCTTGCCCCATGTGTCCCGCTTGGTCATGTTTATGAACCTCTTTCCAGACAATGTTAACCGCGATCTCGATGTCGGCCATTGCAACGAATGGAGTGGTGCCGGCGGGAGGGAGCTACTTCATGATATCACGGTAACCTTTTATATTGGCTATTAAGCGAAAGCATTTCTAATTGAGCTTTCCCAAAACACAGATCCCTTGGCCCTGAGTTTGGTGGAGCGGTGGGGATGTTGTTCTATACGGGAACCACATTAGCAGCGGCGATGTACATCGTTGGTGCGGTGGAAATCGTATTGGTGGGTTCTTAAAAATCTATAAACCTGAAACCATCCATTACTTAAATAATGTTCATGGCCTGCAGACATACATGGCGCCGTGGGCATCGATATTTGGGGACTTCACCAAGGATGCTGATGCGATGTATAACAATTTCAGGGTCTACGGCACTTTGCTGCTCATCTTTATGGGTAAGTTTAACACTTAACAGTGACGTTAAGAGCAGACTTTAATGTCGCCTGTTCTATTTAGGTCTCATCGTGTTTGTGGGCGTGAAGTTCGTCAATAAGTTCGCAACGGTGGCTCTGGCCTGTGTCATCCTGTCAATAATAGCTGTGTATGTGGGAATATTTGACAATATCCATGGCAACGAAAAGCTATAGTAAGTATGCCTTAATTACTCTCCTCCCTTTGAATGGTCTCTTGAGTGCTATGCGTGCTCCATCATTGCAGCATGTGTGTTCTGGGTAAGCGCCTTCTGAAGGACATTCCCATTGAAAACTGCACAAAGGAAGACTCGTTCTTGCGCGACATATACTGCCCAGAAGGTAGATGCGAGGAATACTACCTAGGTAAGGTCCTTCTCAATGCAGACCCGTTTACAGCTCGCTCTAATATTGCCTCCGCACAGCTAACAATGTGACCAAGGTGAAGGGCATCAAGGGTCTGGCTAGCGGCGTGTTCTACGACAACATCTTCCCCTCGTTTCTGGAGAAGGGACAGTTCATATCCTACGGCAAAAGCGCAATTGATATCGAGAACACCAATGACCAGACGTACAATCAGATCATGGCGGATATAACCACATCCTTCACCCTTCTCATCGGCATCTTCTTCCCATCGGTCACAGGTATGAGGAGCTAATCAGTTCTCTAATTTAATATTTTGATCTAAATATAACTACGTACAGGCATCATGGCCGGTTCTAATCGATCTGGCGACCTGGCTGACGCTCAGAAGAGCATACCCATCGGAACGATATGTGCCATTCTGACCACCAGTACCGTCTACCTATCCAGCGTCATGTTCTTCGCCGGCACCGTGGATAATCTCCTGCTGAGGGATAAGTGAGTACAGCTATCTGTCGTCTCAATCGGGATTATGTTGCTGACTTTTTGTTGTTTTCCCAAGATTTGGTCAATCGATCGGTGGCAAGCTGGTTGTGGCAAACATTGCCTGGCCAAATCAGTGGGTCATATTGATTGGCTCCTTCCTGTCCACCCTGGGAGCTGGTCTTCAGAGTCTGACCGGTGCTCCCCGTCTGCTGCAGGCGATAGCCAGAGATGAGATCATACCGTTCCTGGCTCCGTTTGCCAAGTCCTCAAGCCGTGGCGAGCCCACCCGTGCTCTGCTCCTGACCATCTGCATTTGTCAGTGCGGCATTCTCCTGGGTAAGTCCTTATCGTGCGTTTCTTCTCAGAGATTCTAATGCCACCGTGTTTATCCTCAGGCAACGTGGACTTGCTGGCCCCCTTGCTGTCCATGTTCTTCCTCATGTGCTATGGCTTTGTCAACCTGGCTTGTGCCGTGCAAACTCTGCTGAGAACCCCCAACTGGAGACCACGCTTCAAGTTCTATCACTGGAGCTTGTCGCTGATCGGCCTGACCCTGTGCATATCCGTCATGATCATGACGTCCTGGTACTTCGCCCTGATTGCAATGGGAATGGCCATCATTATCTACAAATACATTGAGTACCGGGGGTGAGTGTGCCTACTGAAAAGAAGGGATTACCTCGTGCTAAACCGATCAAAATTGCAGCGCTGAAAAGGAGTGGGGTGATGGCATTCGTGGAATGGCTCTCACTGCCGCCAGGTACTCGCTCCTACGTCTGGAGGAAGGCCCACCGCATACGAAAAACTGGCGTCCCCAAATTTTAGTGCTATCGAAGCTCAACGATAATTTATTGCCAAAGTACAGGAAGATATTCTCGTTTGCCACCCAGCTGAAAGCTGGCAAGGGATTGACGATCTGTGTGTCTGTGATAAAGGGCGACCACACAAAGATATCCAACAAGGCCGTGGATGCCAAGTCCACGTTGCGCAAGTACATGACCGACGAGAAGGTGAAGGGATTCTGCGATGTCCTTGTCGCCCAACAAATTAATGAAGGCCTCAGTTCAGTGTAAGATCAGGACAGTGTCTCAGTTTAAGACACTTTTGCATTGAAATCGTAATTGTTTTGCAGCATCCAAACCATTGGACTGGGCGGCATGAAGCCCAACACAGTCATCATTGGCTGGCCTTATAGCTGGCGGCAGGAGGGCCGCAACAGCTGGAAGACGTTCATCCAGACGGTCCGCACCGTGGCCGCCTGTCACATGGCCCTCATGGTGCCCAAGGGCATCAACTTCTATCCAGAGTCAAACCACAAAGTAGTATTTACCGCAGACACTCCATGCTGTGTTTTATATTTACATTTGAATGTCCAATTTAGATTGGTGGCAATATTGATATCTGGTGGATTGTCCACGACGGTGGCCTGCTCATGTTGCTGCCCTTCCTGCTGAAGCAACACCGCACTTGGCGCAATTGCAAGCTGAGGATCTTCACAGTTGCTCAAATCGAGGACAATTCGATTCAAATGAAGAAGGATCTTAAGACATTCCTGTACCATCTCCGAATCGAAGCCGATGTTGAGGTGGTTGAGATGGTAGGCGACACTAGCGATACACAGTCGACAAGTATTTAATAATAACCCTTCCCACACAGAACAACAGCGACATCTCTGCTTACACCTACGAAAGGACACTCATGATGGAGCAGCGTAATCAGATGCTAAGAGCATTAGGTTTAAATAAGAAAGAAAACTCCAAAGTGGTAAGTAATGTTACGGCTTTTTGAAGCCTCATCGATTCACGGCATCTGTAATAATTTAAAGTTAAGAACATCCAACTGTCATTGTTATTTGATTTGTACGACCATACTGCACATTTATCCTTGGGTTTACTTTAATCTTTATTAGCATATAGTTATTATATTCGTTCCGTTCCGATGATTACGTCTTGAGTTGAGTAATTATTAAGAGAAAACCATCATGTCGGCCTTTGTTTCTCATGTATTCTTGCGAACTAATCATATGACTATCTCTGAGAACCAAATTAAAACCTAACAATTTATATATTTATCGAAAATCAAAAGGTTCAGACTATAATGGACTTTAAGGAAACTCCCAGTGATAATAAAATGTCTTTGGTAAAGAGTATAAACAGAATGAATATACATATATCCAGATACAAACCTATTAATCCCCCTGACTGTGTCCAACTCAGCTCATCGGTGCAGCAGCAGCATGTGTGTGATCCATCTTCATCTCCATACTACATACATCACCAGTTCCTATGTGTTGTTGTGTCAATGTGCCATGTTGCTAATGCTCACACTCTCTTCTATATCTGTCGTGACTATCTATCGAAATTGTAAATTACTATCCACACAAAGCTATTGGAAATGCCTTATCAGTAGTAGCCTTTATCAGCAGACTGAGCAGGGAACTTCTTCATTAGAATATCTTTAAATACGAGATGTAATTAAGAGTTTGAATTTAAAATGTATTACAAATGTATCCAAAAGTATGTGTCTCTTTATGTAGCCTACCTTTCGGCTGCAATTTAAGTTGATTTCAAATCCAAAGCGATTTTTAGCTGAAGTATATTCTGCTCTTCAAGTCTTCGGAGTGCCGGAGCTCGGGTATAACCCTGTCCCTCCTTATAATTTTTAAAGCTTTTTAAAAACTTAAGGCACCTTGTCCGTTTTAAATACAATGTTTGCGATTAGCATATCAGAAGATATTTCTAAAACCTTTAATATCAATGTATGTATAGGGAAAGACCCAATCCTGCGAATATATATGTATCTGCTTAGTGGTATGCATCCCGAGAACTATATAGCTAACCGCTCCTCCACTGATATTGGCCCTCTCTAGTCCTACTCTTCTGCAACCTATTTTTCTCATACTCCTCATACTGGTAACATTTTCAGGTTCAAACAATTGTAGACCACCATTATGACGCCACCAAAACGGCGTCTAAAGTTCGCTTCGCCGATCCAACTATAGAAGAAATACAACATCACGTATGTACTGCTTTTTAAGATACTTAGCTACCATATATTGTCTCTAATCTCTCGTGAATATACATAAGCATACCTATTAAAATACAGTCTAGTTAAGTAAGCCCCATTTAAAGCCATGTAGATGAAAATGAAAAACATTCCTCGGTTGATATTCGTTTTTTGGTTGGCTTTTTACAACTTTTGATTTTTTACATGAACTCTTCGGTTTTTTTACAATCAACGGCACTGTGTCATTTCCAATTTGGGAGCGGTTTCAAGCGGGTTCTAATGTTATTTTTGATTTTAACTCCTCTGCAGGATTCTCAGAACGACGAGAAACGTAACTCAATTGATTTGGATGGTCCCGAGAATGGGGACGCACCCGAGACTACATCTAACAAGGATGAATCGACAGAAAAAGCCGACGGAGGAGACTTCAAGTCCAGTGTGAAACCGTACGATAGATTAGTGATTAGTTATCTCAAGGATATGCTTCTAACAAATGTGTATGCTTTTCTTTCACAGGGATGAGTTCAATGTTCGTCGCATGCACACAGCAATAAAACTAAACGAGGTTATTGTAGAAAAGTCACAGGATGCCCAGTTGGTCATAATGAATTTACCAGGACCACCTAGGGAAGTGAGAGCGGAGCGTGAAAGCAATTGTAAGATCTTCATCAATCATCATTACCTGTAAAAAAAAAACCTAAATGATATTTCTCCCCCATTCAGATATGGAATTTCTGGAGGTACTAACAGAGGGCCTCGAGAAAGTGTTAATGGTACGTGGCGGAGGCCGAGAAGTTATAACAATTTACTCTTAAAGAGAGCATTAATCGCTCAGTTTTATAAGAGTTCGCAACAACACTAGACAAGTTTAAGAATCAATCAAATTTTTAAAAAGAAGGTTATTAATTTGTTATATTCAATCATATGTCCAAATATTTTATTTTTACGTAAATAAAATATCAAAAAATTGTAACAATAATACATGGAATGGATTTTATTGTAAAGGGGTGCAGCCATAGCAATGCACAAATTATTCGTTGTCTGTGGTTACAGCGCTTCGAGTTGGCATAAGCAGCGGCTTAAAAATTTGAATGTATCTTTTACATGGGTCTAGAGCGCCGAGATACACATCTGTAGAGGCAACGAACGAGGGTGCCTTGTCCAACACTGGCTCGAGCGTTTCTCCCGACTTTTGTTATTTCAACCGTAGCGGAGTTGTGCGTTTTATTACCTTTCGATGGCTGAGAAATCTGTGTGGGCAAAGTAGGCTCGACCGACCGATCGAAGATTCTGAAAAATACTCAAAATAGATTGGAAATACTCTGGAGATCCTCGTTCCACAAACTAATCAAGATCCATGAATTCGGAGGCCAAAGATTTGGACTTGAGAAGGGTGCGTATTGGCTGGACCTGGTGTGTTGAAGCCTTTCTGTTTATTTTGAACACGCAAGCAACTTTTTGGTATCCGTCAAACAAAAGAGCCGAAAAATATGCATTTGGGTTGATTTTTTGACGATTCCCCCGTAATATTTTCTCTTTGCCGCCACAGGGCGATGTAGAAAGACCGCAGTTCGAGGCAGTCACCACTCTGTCGGACTCTCAGGCCATTCGCAGCGTTGACTTTCATCCGAATGGAAAGCTGTACGCGGTGGGCTCCAACTCCAAGACATTCCGCATCTGCCAGTATCCCCAACTGACCAAGCTGAGGTAATTAACCAATTAACCCTTGGGGGTCAGGGCTGTCGAAGTGCTAATTCGGTTTCGTCGCAGACATGGCCAACAGACGACGACGGTGTATCCGCCATCCGTGCTCTGCAAGCGGACGAAACACCATCGCGGCTCCATTTACTGCACGTGCTGGTCGCGGGACGGGGAGCTCATTGCCACCGGATCGAACGACAAAACCATCAAGTACATGAGATTCAACAATGACACCAACCAGCTGGTGGGCCACGAAATCGAGCTCAACATGCACGACGGCACCGTGCGGGATATGTGCTTCCTGGACGACTCATCCACCAAGTCCCGACTTTTGGCCAGCGGCGGTGCCGGCGATTGCAAGATCTACATAACAGACTGCGGAACTGGCACGCCCTTTCAGGCCTACACCGGCCATTCCGGTCACATTCTGTCCCTTTACAGCTGGAACAATGCAATGTTCGTTTCGGGATCGCAGGTAAGTCCTTAGCACCCTTATTCCGGGCTGTGTACAATGCCGTTGACTCCCCCGAAGGATCAAACGATACGGTTCTGGGATCTGCGAGTTAACGTCTCGGTCAACACCTTGGATCACGAGCGGCGGGAGGGCCTGGAGAACTCGGCAGTGACTGCAGTGTGCGTGGATCCGACGGGCAGGCTTCTGGTTTCAGGACATGCTGATAGCTCTTGCGTTCTGTACGACATCCGAGGCAATAGGCCCATACAGCGTTTTTATCCCCACACCGCTGAAATAAGGTAAATAGCATTGATTACTCATTTTTTATGGATTAGATATATAATGCAACCCTAAATTCCATTTAAGGTGCGTCCGCTTCTCCCCATCCGCCTATTACATGCTGACTTGCAGCTACGACAACTCGGTCAAGCTGACGGATCTGCAGGGAGATCTTGCCCACGAGCTGAATTCGGTGGTGGTGGCGGAGCACAAGGACAAGGCCATCACCATCCGATGGCATCCAACCGAGTTTTCCTTCATTTCGACGTCAGCGGACAAGACGGCCACATTATGGGCCCTACCTCCTTCGTAATAACTGAAACAAACATTGGATCTAAATAACGGCTTTAACTTCGTTGTCAATATTGTATTTTGTGCAGAATAGATCAACACGCGCACACTTGTTGTTGTTGGTCAGACTGATCTTAATTTATTAAATAAAACTCAACTCAAACTTGGTTGGTTCCTGGAATATTTTCAATGCTTCGCTTTGGAGCGGAGATAAATTTGGGCTTTGCTCCTGGGTCGGCGTAGAACACAAACTCCTTTCCTTTAATGTTCTCAGTTAAGAATCCAGTGGTACAAGATCCTTCTTGGACTCTGCCTAAATGATTACTTTGCAAAAAGAACTCCAAAATAAAAAGGCAACATTCTAATTTATATATTTGGTATATATTTATTTATTTAAATCCGTTCTTACTAAACCCACAGTTTCCACATTTAATGTTTTTTACTTTCTAAAGCAAATAAATTGATTTATGTTGGACTTTTAATGTTGCAGTTGCAAGTAACAGGGCTGGCTTAGCGATTAATACACGAATGATAAAGGCAGAAAAATTGTTGTCCTCCTTCACATCATTCTTTTCCACACTCTCGTATCGGTCATAAGGTGGTGGTGGTCCTAACCGTTACCACTTGTCGACGACGACGTCAGGAACTACAGTAAGTACACGGGGGCAAAACGATTATTACCATGGGCCTGTTCTTTTACTCGGGAAGGAGTTAACCAACACGCGGAAGGCAAACCATAACTCATGGATGGATGAATGGCGGAGGGAGGATTGGACTTCAGCGCACGGGGTTTTACGGGGGACCAGCGGACCAGAAGCGGCATCGATCAGCGATCTGCGTATTCCGAAGCTCTGGAATTTGGCAGACTCGGTGGGCTCACATACTTACAGCCTAGTAGGGAGTGCAGTAGGGGTGCTCGGGTAGTTGTTTTTTCGGATTTCTTATTTTTATTATTTCGTTTTACGTTTTTAGATCTCTTACATGCTGAATTTCAAATCTGTGTTTTTTGTTTCTCTCGTTTACGCCGTTGAGAGTGCGTTAATGTAATAATAGACCATAATGTACAGCGATTGTTGTTGTTCTTTTCGATCAAGTTCAAGTTCAAGTTCAATTACATCGAATTCATGGCGCACTCTCGGACATAATAATAATAACTGCACGTACTTTTCTAAAGCAGGAGGGATGGATTCAATTTGTGTTATGGTAACTAATCGGGGTGTCCAGAGTTAATGAAATCTGGGGTTGACTGTATAAAAAATAAGATAATAGTTCATTGAGAGATGGTTGGTTGGTAGCTGGGGACGGGAGGTATCAAATCAAGTCGTCGGTGCCAATCAGCCAGGATCGATCGACGGGTCTCGTGCACGTGCAAGCAAAACGGAATTTAAAAACATGTATTTAGATGAAGATATAGCTTGAGAAGCGGCCAACGTTAGCTTGTTCTTGTTCTTGTTCCGGGCGCCTCCGCTTCCCTCTCGCTCGCGCGGGGGCTTTGTCGTAGAGCACAGAGCACGGTTTTTAGTTCTGCATAATTTATTTTCTTTAAAGTTAGGTGTGTTTGTTGGTAGTTCTTTTTGTTTAATCATTCACAGCGTCTCTAATTGTATAACAGAGTATATTATGTATATAATGTTAATTTAATTAGGTATTCTCTAAACAAATGCTAGAAGGATGTACTTAACTCCTTACAAACGAGGCTCTGACATGGACTACAAAGTTTGCTGCCAATGAAACCCTCAACTCAACTCAACTCAACTTAGCTGCCTTTGTACCTGATGCCCTCTGCTCGCCAGAGACCCTGCTCCTGCTCCTTGTCTTGCCACTCATTTGCTCATATAATGTACATACAATCGCTGCTAGTTGTCAAGAGTGAACTGTGTCACTTAATATCTTGTGCTCGAAATAATTCTTAAAATTATGGAATGAAGTGTAACCAATGTTTATATATTTCCCAAGGAGCCACAGGAGACGATTGCGGGTACGTTAACTCGACAGATAAACTAAGAAGAAATACTCTTTGTAACGATATTATAATTAGGACGCTTAGTTGGAATTTCTCAAAACAATTAGCACGTACAAATTAGATTCGATTCACGTAAAATGGTCTAATGATTTTATTTTTAAGGCCAAATACACAAACATACTTCATTAAAAGGTTTCTTTTTGTTCTTTTGCCGCGATTAGCCTACTCTTCAGTATATTTAAGTTACTAAACACAGAGACGAACTTGTGGATTTTCGTTCAAATAAATTTTGATTCCTATACAAACAGCCATTAAATAGAGCTTGTAAAAAATCGATCTCAATAGTCATTATCTTTTTGTCCATCTTTCTTGTTATGGTTGAAAACGAACTCAATATAAATTGATAAATATCGATCTTTTTCCAGCTCTACCATATAATATCTCGCTTCTTTTCTTTTTGGCAACAACCCAGTGAAAATTATACATGTGGAGGGGCTAACTAACGCTATTGAAATAGATAGAAGGGCGCGAAACTCCTGTCTTATGTGTCTATATAGCATTGTATGTACAAGAAGCAATCCTGCTAAATTTAATTTAATATACAAACAGGGTGTACGTGTACGTATGTGTGTGTTAGACAAGTCGTTAGCTCATATAGAAAATATATATATTGATCATTTCAACGCTGTTTGTTCAAAGCCAAAAGCCAAAGAAGGGAGTGAGTCAGTCAGGCCCATCCTTTGGATATCACCAGTCAATCTCTGTGATACCGGCGGGGGGTTGGTTTTCAAAATCAGTTAATTCTTTGGACAAACTTTCTATGGGGGGTTAGATTAGGGACTTTACGTTAGATGTAGTATATAACTGTGGGTTCGGGGGTTTTTCTTGTTTGTTTCTGTTTATATTTAGTAACACTTTTATACTAGAAATTAGAATAATGAAGTTGGGCTTATGGATTATAATTATTTGTATAATTCTTAAAGCATCATAGCGTACAGCAGGCCAAAGAAGACAGCCCACATTAACACAATGCCATGCATCTTATATATAGGACTCTCACCATCTGCGATTTTTCTAGCAACAAACTTCAGTGTCTCATCTAATAAAACTACAGGAATTGAGAATTTCATCACAGTTATCCATTCCTCAGCAGACAACGGTGTCACTTGGAAGACGGTCTAAGAACAAAACAGATTACAACGATTAGCTCTCCTTGTGATAATGAGTGCTTAGCGCTTATCGCTTATCACAATGGATACTTACGGAGAGGACATCGACGTAAAGAATAACAAAGTGAAGAGTGAAGGAGAGTGCCATTGATCCAATCAGCCACAAGTTGCACCATGGAGGCATGGTAATCAGCGACTGATTCTCAGACAAGCTAAGCGAAACAAAGAGCGTTCGTTCGGGTCTTATCTGGGTCAATCTGCACAACAACTCACCTGTTCATGGCGTTCAACATCTCGATGGTCACCAGCACGGACAAGGCCATGGTCATGGCATGGGGATCGCTGAAGATCTTGCAGTCAACGCCCTTGAACTCGTCACCACCGCCCAGGCAGGACAGATGATGAGTCAGCTGCCAGTAGGTTAGGTTGGGTCCCTCAGGGGAGAAAATGAACCACCAGGCGGCGGCACCGACTGTGGCAGCGCCCACATAGAAGCCAATAGCCATGTAACTTAATTTAGAAAGTGAAAGCGCAGTTAGACATAATGCAATTATCTTTGTAGCCAAGGCGGACATACCGGAAGAACAACCATCCGGAAATGAGACCCTCATCGGCCTTCCTGGGGGGCTTCTCCATGATGTCCAAGTCAGGTGGGTTGAAGCCAAGAGCAGTAGCTGGGAGACCATCAGTAACCTGAACGGTAGCGAGAGAAAATGTTAATAAAAGTAATCGATAAATAAATTAATGAACTTACCAAGTTAACCCAGAGCAGCTGAACGGGAATCAGAGCCTCGGGCAGACCAAGGGCGGCAGTAAGGAAGATGGAGACGACCTCACCAATGTTGGAGGAGATGAGGTAGCGGATGAACTGCTTCATGTTGTTGTAAATAGCGCGACCTTCTTCAACGGCGGACACGATGGAGGAGAAGTTGTCGTCGGCCAACACCATCTCGGCGGCAGACTTGGCGACAGCGGTACCGGAGCCCATGGCAATACCGATCTCGGCCTTCTTCAGGGCGGGGGCGTCGTTCACACCATCACCAGTCATGGCGGAGATCTCGTTCATGCCCTGCAGGAACTCAACAATCTTGGACTTGTGCTGGGGCTCCACGCGCGAGAAGAGGCGGGAACGGGCGACGGCGGCCTTCTGTTCGGCGGGGGACAGGTCATCGAATTCGCGACCAGAGTACGACTTGCCAGTGGTGTCCTCATCCTCGGTGAACACACCGATGCGGCGGCAGATAGCCTCGGCAGTGGCCTTGTTGTCACCAGTGATCACAATAACGCGAATACCGGCGGCACGGCAGCGCACGATGGAATCGAAGACTTCCTTGCGGGGGGGATCCAGCATGCCAACGACACCGACGAAGGTCAGGTTAACCTCATACTGGTAGAACTTGGTGGAATCGCCCAGATCCATCTCATCGGGGCGCATCGGGCTGTCGGCAACGGCGAGGGCCAGGCAACGCAGGGTGTCGCGTCCAGTACCGTACTGGCCGGTCAGGGCCAGGATCTTGCTCTTGAGGGCCGAGGTCAGAGGCACCTTGCTGGTACCGACGCGGGCGTGTGTGCAGCGCTCGAGGACACCCTCAGGGGCGCCCTTGACGAACAGCTTGGGGCCAGTGCCCAGGCGGGAGGCCTTCAGGGGGGTGCAGTACGAGGACATGGATTTACGATCGCGAGAGAACTCCAGGGTGAACTCCTTCTTCCACTTGGTCTCGATCTCACCGCGGCAGGCAATGGCAGCGGAGCGGCGGTCCAGGCCGGACTTGTTAACGCTGAAGCTGTTCAGCTTCTCGGCCAGCACAATCAGAGCGGTCTCAGTGGCCTCACCGACCTTCTCGAAGGCCTGCTTGAACTCATTGTAATCGATGGCGGAGTCGTTGCACATGATGCAGATGGTGGACAGTTCCTGAAGGACATCGTAGTCAGCGGCCTTAACGCGCTGGCCATTCAGGAAGCACTCGCCAATGGGCTCGTAGGTGGATCCGGTCAGCTCGAACTCCACGAAGCTGCTGTCATTGCCCTCGACCTTGTCGAAGACGAACATGCGGGAGACGGACATCTGGTTGGTGGTCAGTGTGCCGGTCTTATCCGAGCAGATGACGGAGGTGCAGCCAAGGGTCTCGACGGAGGGCAGGGAGCGCACAATGGCGTTCTTCTTGGCCATGCGGCGGGTGCCCAGAGCCAGACAGGTGGTGATGACAGCGGGCAGACCCTCGGGAATGGCAGCCACGGCCAGGGCGACGGCGATCTTGAAGTAGTAGATGGCGCCCTTGATCCAGGAGCCACCGTGGGCGGGGTCGTTGAAGTGGCCAATGTTGATAGCCCACACGGCGACGCAAATGATGGAGATAACCTTGGACAGCTGCTCGCCGAACTCGTCGAGCTTCTGCTGCAGGGGAGTCTTGATCTCCTCAGTCTCGGACATCTCGGTACGGATCTTGCCGATGGCGGTACTCAGGCCAGTGCCGATGACGATGCCGCGGGCCTTGCCGGCGGCGACATTGGTGCCGGAGAACAGGATGTTCTTCTTGTCCTGGTTGACGGCGCGGGGATCGGGAATGGCGTCGGTGTGCTTGATAACGGACACCGACTCACCGGTGAGGATGGACTGATCGATCCTAAGGGTGGTCGAGTAGATGTGGGTGATGCGGATATCGGCGGGGATCTTGTCGCCGACGGAGACCTCAACGAGGTCACCGGGCACGATCTCTTTCGCGCGCACCTTCTGGATGCCGGACTTGTCCTGGCGCACCACCTTGCCCATCTCTGGCTCGTATTCCTTGAGCGCTTCGATGGCCGATTCGGCGTTCCTCTCCTGCCATACTCCCACCACCGCGTTGGCTATCAGAATAAGTAAAATAACTAAGGGCTCTACAAATGCAGTGAACGTTTCTTCGTGTTCCTCAAACAGCGCGAGAACCTGCGAACGAGATCGTGGAGAAGAGGGAGGGAGGGAGTGAAGAGAGAGGGTTCTTTTTATTCGCGCCAAATCCGGGGGTTGATTGCCACCGAGGCGGGCATCACTGCGACTTGACTTACAAATGAGATGATGGCTGCCAAAAGCAGAATCTTCACCAGGAGATCGTCGAACTGCTCCAAGACCAGCTGCCAGATGGTCTTTCCTGTGGGAAAACAACAATGTCAATTAGAATGCAGTCACGCACTAGGAATGGGGGTGGGGGCGGAGACGGGGACGTAAAAGGGGGCTGTGGACTTGGTCTGGAACTTGGATTGACTTCGCACCTTCCTCAGTCGGCAACTCTGTAACGATAGGCAAAGCAAAACAAACACGTCAGTCGTCGATTCAAAGGGGGCTAACACCACGTCCGCCGACTCACCGTTGGGTCCATATTTCTTCTGGTTGGTCTTGATCTGGTCGAGAGTGAGGCCGCGCTCGCCGTCCGTTCCGAAGAAGTTGAGAGCCTGTTCGACGGTTTTCGAGTGACCGTCTTCCATTTTGATTCGTTATCCTCTTCGTTCAGTAGCCTGCGTGCATCGATCGATCCGGAAGGGGGTTTGAAAGTAGACACAAAGCAAAAACACACATTTTATTCCGTTGCTGTTTCTGTTTCTGTTTTTTGTTCGGTGATAATGCGCCGTGCTGACTGGAATAGCAAATGTACATAGGTGTGCACACGACGTACGTCTTATGTACCTAATTTACGCTTGTATGGCCGTTTTGCAGTAAAAACTACCTCATTAGGCTGGCCGTGTACATACATATATGTGCATGTGCACGGGCACAGGTACGGGTACGGGCACGGGAACGGGTACATACAAGCGTAATATGCAAATTTTGCAGGCACTTTTCTGGCCACTATTAAACACGGCCAATTGACGTAGTTATCTCCGGACTGGACCCCCTGCTCGTTTTGCCCCTTTTCCGTCCGGAGAACATGCTGGAAACATTGGCATTACCCTGGGCGCCCGTCTCCGCTCCGCCTATGAGATTCACACACGTGTCACTTCGCACAACAGACGCAGTTTTTGCGAGGGCTCACCGGAACGCAATTAAATTGAAGGGACTCTGTGATGCGTGTGCTAGCGCTGCGCAATCCACATATAAAACAACGAACGCACTGCGTGTTAAGTACTTTTTCCCACTGATTTTCTATATATTATATCCCATGGCGCTTTTTTCTAAATATGTGTGCTGCTGATAACTATTGCACTAAGTCTCTCGGGCCGCTCATTACTGGACGTCGCCGTCGTTCTACCTGACATGACACGACATTATTCACAGCCAGAGCTGAATTAAGACGTCTATCGTTAATCGTATCTAACCTTCGTACACGTATTACAAATATTAATGGCAATTTTTTACAATTTTACTGCACCTTTAAATATTACGTTTATTTTAGTGAAACAAAGCGTGGGCTTGCACAACTGGAATGCGATAGCCGGCGCAATCGATAACCATCGATAGTTAACTGGTGAGTTTCTGCTTTCAAATGACCGTTAGATTTGGTGAGAAGCGAAATCAAATCGTTATTATCTTTCGCCTTTCTTTCATAATTCCATCAGGCGAAGAAAAGAGACAACAATATTGTCACTCTTTCGCGCATTTTGTGCTCAAATTAATGAGATCAAGAGCCCGCAATAAATAGATCTGGGTGCTGCCAGGTATTTTTTCTAGCAGCGACATTTTTAAATTTTGAATTTCAGACAGCAGAATCAGGCCATACGGGAAATATTGAAAGCCAGCCAAATTTCCCAGCCCAGCCCAGCCATACATGAATATTACCTTCGGAGAGGGCGCATTTGACCCTCGTAACTCATGATAACGGCTTTTCAGGGCTTTCCCGTTACTTTTCTCTCGAGGATTGTCAAAGAAATGTGCTTGGGAAATGCTTATATTCGAACAGAGTGATTATTTCTACAAACATACTCATGTATATAGGAGATATAGTCTATATATCTATAATATACTCATGACATCTGCTTGTATAGGTCTATACATACGTGTGCATTATGGAGCAAAGCAAAAAAATCGCCTCTGTCCGAGATGGTCTATAAATAGAGTCCTAGCACCCGAAAAATACAAGCTCAATTTTGAACATTCGTACATATAAAGATATGTACTAGGGAAAACACATAAATAAGTATGAAAGTACATATACAGAGAGACGATCGTAGGGAGAAATACTCGGGGATATATGTACGTCTTTAACGGCTCACTATATTTTGAGCATTCTAATGGATGTCGACATTTCTGTGAGACGCGAGCGCGCGACGTGCCCCGCGCTTCCGAGTCTTCTAATTTCGAATGACAAATCAAATCCCACCGATGAATTGTATAATCGCGGATGAGATGGAATAGGTAAGGTAGCTAGCTAGCTAGCTGCTGGTGTTCGAAATGACAAGATCACTGGCCCAGATCTGGGGATTAGGGCCGTCGGTGTTCGAAATGACAAGTTCACACTGGCCCAGATCCGGGTCTGGGATATTAATAAACTTTTCGTTGCTCCACAATATGATTTTTGGGGCACTTACTACGGTTAGCCACTAATTAAAATAAGCAGGTCGAGGGTTCTTTTTCTTGTTTGGGTTTGAGGGGCGGTGTGCCTTTGAACGTGTTCTCCTGCCGAATACTCTTTGGGTACAACACTGACATGCTGCAGTCAACTTTTGCCATTCGAATATTTCCCAGCGGTATTGCATAATCAGATTTTCGATCACAGATACACCTCTGCGCGGCCATGTAGGACACACCACTGGTGGCAACTTTACATCTGTGTCGGAGCGGATCTATATTTGTGCCTTCGTATTGGTGACATTCAAAAATTTTCAGCTCGAATCCGGAGGTCGAGGTTGCTGCTCACTGTCCCCCTTACGGACTTTTGGATTCGTCGTTGGGTTGAGTACATATCTGAGTTGGCGGGGAATTCAACTGGGATTGCGGGCAGTAACCAAACTGGGGAGCACTTTGAAACACAGTTTTTCGAGTGTGGTAAGCATGTATAGTACATATGTAGAGATGTAGGTTTTCGTATAACTTTTTCAGCGCGGCGTTCAACATTTGTACAATTTGGCGATTTTTTGGTTTTTTGGGAATATTGTATCTGTATTTTTTATATTTTTTATTTACTTGAATTTGGAGTATATCACTGCGAAATTCGCTTTGGAATTTTTGCGGAAAACAAATCAACAAAACTTACAATTATTATTCCTAGTAAAAATTCCGTTATTATATAATAAAAATTTATTTTAGTCGGAAGACCAAGAGCTAACACAAAGATCGCGCTATTATAACGATCAACGGCAACTGAACGCAAGGAGAACGCTGCTCGATGAGAGTGTCTATTTGAATTACAAAATTCATATATTTTGGCAAAATTCCCAAAACTACATACACTCTCTATTTTGGCCCCGGGAAAATACTTTTAGCACGCACAAACTTTGAGCACTTACCACCTATCCGAGATACGATTGTTCGGTTCTGCTTCTGCTTCTGCTCGTCGTGCTTTTTCGCCGAGATCCGCCGAAGAAGATATACCGTGCCGAGATATATACATCTGCATATAGATATATATACGTACGGATCTTCGGGAGCGCACAGATACGAACAAGTCTAGAGCAATGTGGGGAGATGATCACTTGGGCCCGTGCCCGTGCCCGTGCCTATGCCTATGCCTGTGAGTGTAAACTTATTTAAAAAAATGCACGTGTGTTTGTCTAATATCTAGAAATAGTTATTTTTAAAAACAAAACCAGGGGAAGATAGTAGAACAGGCCAAAGGGTTTGATACTCAAGGGTGTTTTTCCTAAATATCTGGTACATGCATCGGACAAGAAACTCGACATTGGAGCTTTATTACCCTGTATATTAGGTATGAATTTTTATAAATTTCAAATAGGTTACTTTAGCGCATTTTATTGACACTCTAAGGTTTTCTTGTATTTAAATTAGCTTTATAGTGTCTAGGAAAGGGTATCCACTCTTCGGTTAGTGCCCTCAGACACTGCTTTCTTTGGCCTTTTCAGCTTTTTCCCCAATTTCAGCCAGAGACTGGCAGCCGTCGTCGTTTTAGGCGCATAAAAATAGTCTTGTAATGTCTCTCGAAAGTTGGCAAGAGCGCTCTCGCTCTCCGCACACGTTTTTCCGTATGATATCCGCTTTGTGCACAGCAACTATTACGACTTTTCATAGAGCAGCCATAAATATGCATTTGGCAACTGTTTTACCAGAACTTTTATAAGCTACCTTACCCACAGACACATATTCATACATATATCACGAAAAATATTAATAAATGACAATGCAGTCCCCAATGTTCCGATTATTTTAAGACTGCGAAATCAGGTTTGAATATGATAAAGTACCGCCGATAATCAATGCTCGGAAAGTTGGTAAACGTACTTCATATTATGGTAATAATTAAGGCAGCAAGTAAGCCCAGTTTTATTTATCTAGTAATTTAAGATAATCTTTCCAGCTAACAATTATATTAGTAATGAAATCCTTATCACGAAATTATCTCTCAATGGAGAAGAGCAGCGGAATGTACCTGTAATTGGCTCGAATTGATTGTACAACCATTTGCTAATTATTCATTTTTCTAGCATAATTCAGTATTGCGTAATGGGAAAAAAGAGAAGGAAATAAACCAGACAGAAGCGGTTCCTTCCCTACCCTTAACATCAGATCAATCACCTACCTTTTTAAATATATTTACGTCACACAAAGCAATTTTAGGCCGAAAATAGACCCAAGAAACAAAAAAACCATTATAAAAATTACCATTTACTTTGGTTTTAAAAGATATAATTTACTTCAAACTAATGTATGTACATTTCTTAAGCTTACGTTTATGACTTGGTCGAGAATAGGTAGGAATCCTTCTTTCCCGAGGTCAACTTGACAGCGTTTTCACTGCCAACAATATTACTTAAACTGAGAAGGTCATATTTTGTGTACAGAATTTTCACAGACATCGCTTCCCCGAAGCCATCGCGCGGATTCTGATTCGATTCAAGCATCAAATTGATCATTTCGGAGTAAAAGTGGGGGAAGTTGGGCGGCTGGTACATAATCAAATTCCGGATACCCTTGATTCGCGTGCGCCGGAAGAAGTGTGCTCTTTCCGAGTATAGCAGAACAGACGCGCCGCTGTGGAAGAATATATCTCTCGCCCGGGAAATTTTTTCTTTCTTTGTATACTCATTTATCTGCACGAAACTGACCATTTCGGTCTTGAAATGATTTCGTATCCGTACGTAATCGAAATAGCTGGGCACGTACAGCATGCAGTGCGAGAATCCCGGCTTGCTGAATTGGGGCATTATGTGTTTGACGAAATACTGGAAGCGATCGTCAAACGTTGACTCAACATTGGAGCAACTGATTCGCTGGAAAACCTGTTCGATCGGCGTGAGCACATTGCGAATGTCGCCCTGCTCGACCAGATTGGCGATCCTTGCCTTTCCCTGGTAGTTATTGCATTTACTATTGAGCACAGCCCGAAATTCAGGGAGCTCATGGGATGAGAATAACAGCGTTTGGCGGTAGAAGCTTGACGCTCCACTCAGGCACCACGTTCGAACCCGCTGGCAGTTGGTATCCGGCAGCTTCTGCGGCTGTAGATGCAGGTGGTCCAGCGAATGCAGAAGATTCTCCCAGTTCTGGGCTAGGAAGAGCTCGGCCTGGTCAATTATCAGCAGCTCAATGGAATTCAAAAAGTCAAAATCGTTATCCTTGTCCGTAACGAGCATTCTCAGTCCCAATGGAGATGCAATTAGCATATCCGAGGAGTTCATATCGGAGAATAGGGACATTGTTTTCTTGGTAAAACGAATTCCGAGCTTGAAATTATCATCTGTATTGCCGCTGAAGGTCTGCTCGTAGTCCACCGGCTTGGGGTTGGTTTTTGGGAAGTATATCGTGTTTCCAGAGTAATCTCCAAGAAAACGTTCATAGTTGGCAATCGAATTGTTTCTTGCCTTTTCTATAAGATACAAATATGTAGATTATGTTCCTTAATAGACTGTTATAGGTGACTTACCATCCTGACTTCCAAACAGAAGGTCCCCGATCGTGTTGACAATCTTTTGGGCTGACTCCCGAAATGGCACAATGAACACCACTTTCATTCGCTTCAGCCCTTGGTCTCGGAAACTCTCCGGTATGGATATTTCGTTGGGCGACAATTTCATGGACTTGGCCAAAGCAGAAACCTTTTCGTTATTGCGCAGAATGAGCGATCTGACCTTTAGCATGTGGTTGAGCGCATGCAGGCAATATACGTATCGGATCTCCTCAGCATTGCCGTGACTGCGCTGGGGATAGTACAGGTCCTGATAGTTGTTCGCAATGTAAAACAACTCGGACTGCAGGGCGGTGAGCGGCAGCTTCGCGTTTCCACATATCGACTGTTTCACCTCCAATTTCTGAAGGTCTGCGAAAGTGGCAATTTCTTTGGGTTCATTACAATCTGGGTGGTTTTTGATATCGGACGAGGATAGTTGAGGAATCTCAAACCTCACGTTGCCCAGCGCAGTCCAATTACTCTTGATGGTCTTGACATCTTTCTTTGCTATCAAGTCATTGATGTTCTCAGTGGACAGCTCAAAGTCGAAGCGCTTTAAAAACGAATTCCACGTTTCTAGGTCCGCGCTTATCTTCTCCGAAAGATTATCCTTCTTGGGCTTTGACTTCTTCTTCGGCGCGAAAGCAACAGGCTCGTCTGCAGTTGAGCTCAGAATGTGACCTAGAAATGGGTTTTCCGGTTAGTTTCTATACTACTTAGGGAATCATCTTAGGTACTTGTGGGTATGTGATTAAATCCCGTCACAAGTTGCTCGTAGAATCCAGCCTCGGTCACGTCCTCCTGAATCTCCGGCAGGAGCTCGGCTACGGGTTCATATTCTTGCTGCGGCGCTGATGCAGGAATCCTTTCCCTGCGATGCGTCTCCTCCATCTGTTTGCTTCGCTGTATAAAGCTATAGTTTTTGGAGAACCTCTCATTGCGGCGCGCTGGGACGGGTTTCTTGTACGGCTTGGCCCTGTTTTTCCCGTGTTTCTGCTTCATTTCGATTTGTTTAAATTCAGTTAAAATAAAAACACCCAACACGTGCGATGTGTGACCGTGCCACTGCCGGGAGAATATACCGTTAAAGCTGAACAGAAAAATATACCAAAACGTAACCATTCTTATTTTTAAAATTTTTCATTCTGCTACACACAAAGGAAAATTACTATCTTTACTGATTTATTTCGCCAACGGTAAATTCTTAATTATTGCTTAACTAACATTAATTAAGGCACAATATTTAGAAATTATTTGTTATTAAAAGAATATGCATATTCATGAGTTTCGGTGTTGTTCCTGCAAGTAACATTTGTTTGCAAGTAACATTTGTTTGCAATACCAAACCAACGTTTTTCCCATTCGGCAAATATTTGCGGTATTTTTTTTTAAAGCGAAGAGCCAACTTGACTTTGGTATATTTTCTGAGCCGCATGGTATAAATCGCCGCTCAATCCCGGTCACACTTTCAGTTGGGACATGGACAGCGATCGCTCGGCTAAAAAGCTAAAAATGTCGGTTTTGCAAGAACTTAAGCAAGTAACCACTATTGTGGCTGACACCGGCGACTTTGAAGGTAAACACCATCACCTGTATATATACTAAAGCTAGGCTGAGTCCGATTTGTAAGTGAACGTAAGCTACTCCGAAAGCTGCGACTGAATCTCAAAGTACAAGCGTGTGTTCGTCCGTAAGTCCGTGGGTTTGAGGCTAAGAACATATTTTTATCTTTTTGCTGTCCAAGCGGCTGTATCTTTTGTATATACAACGATTGAATCGGCAGATAAGTAAGAAGCATAAACAGAAATTGGAGATCTAGCAGGCGCAGTCACTGTTATCTGTTCGTGTGAAGATCAAATAGAAGTGAAAAATAAAAGCCACTGACATTAGTTTGACCTTATGTGCTTACGTGTGTTGGAAATGTGACCGCTACGGCGGCCTGTCCCAGTGATAAGGTTTCGATTTTCGATTTCGAAACCTGCTCAGACAACGAAAAGTTCAAAGATATTTTGGGACATGCGATCGAGAAATGAAAGTCGCTCTCGATCGGGCAACAGGTTTTTGGGAGGCAATCTAGAATTTGTAATGTCATTGCTGCTAATATTATTATTATTTCAAGTACCTAACTTTAATTTTTGTTTTTTGCTTCAGCTATTAACATATACAAGCCCACCGATGCCACAACCAATCCGTCTCTTATTTTGTCCGCTTCCTCCATGGAGCGGTACCAGCCCCTGGTGCAGAAGGCAGTGGATTACGCCAAGAAGACCAAGGGGTAAGTTATGCTTCTATATAAAATGTAATTGCTAAAATAACCTTTTTAATTTTAAATCAATAGCAATAGCATTTTCTCAACTACTTTGGCACCGCTAATACTTTGTTATTAAATGGTTCCCATTCTCTTTCTCAAGATCCGTGACTGACCAAGTTGCCGAGGCTATGGATTACCTGTGCGTGCTGTTCGGAACGGAAATTCTGAAGGTTGTACCCGGCCGGGTTTCCACTGAAATCGACGCTCGACTCTCTTTCGACACCAAGAGGAGCGTGGCCAAGGCTCTCAAGCTGATTGATCTGTACAAAGCCCAAGGAATCGGCAAGGAGCGAATCCTCATTAAGCTGGCCTCCACCTGGGAGGGCATCAAGGCGGCTGAGATTCTGGAGAACGAGCACGGAGTTCACTGCAACTTGACGCTTCTGTTCTCGTTCGCCCAAGCGGTTGCCTGCGCCGAGGCTGGCGTAACCCTGATATCTCCCTTCGTGGGCAGGATCTTGGATTGGTATGTGGCCAACACGGAAACCAAGAAGTTCGAGCCCCTGAAGGACCCCGGCGTAATCTCTGTGACCAACATCTACAACTACTACAAGAAGTTCGGCTACAAGACCCTGGTTATGGGTGCCTCCTTCAGGAATGTGGGCGAGATCAAGGCCCTGGCCGGTTGCGATTTGCTGACCATTAGCCCGGCTCTGCTCAAGGAACTGGGCAATGAGACCGAGTCGGTCACAACGTACCTGTCGGTGAGCAATGCCAAGCTGCAGGACATCGAGAAGATCACTGTGGACGAGAGCAAGTTCCGCTGGATGCTCAATGAGGACGCCATGGCCACCGACAAGCTCTCGGAGGGCATTCGCAAGTTTGCCGTGGACACTGTCAAGCTGGAGAATTTGATTAAGACCTATCTTAAGTAGGGTTTCCTCCAAAAATCCGACTTTTACCACTGGCTGGTGGAGGATGGTTGTGTAGCATTTATTTACACATGCGATTTTGTATTTTAATAAATCTAACAATTAAAAAATATAATTTTTGAAATCTGGGGAAAAACACTACAATTTTGTAATTGTATAATTTAAAATTTCAAGTAATAATATTTAGTCCGCATTAAAGTACATTTTATGGGAAAAGTATTTTAAAGATAGTTTTTCTATTCTACGCGCTACCCCGAATTGTGTTGTCAGATAAAAATTTGGTTTTCCCCCAAAAAAAATCTCAAAATGTTGAAATGTCCCCTAAATTCCATGTATAGCATTGCCGCCAAGTTTCTCTTGAAGTAAATCATTAACTGAGAATTAATATTTAAACTAAAACCAAAATATTTTTAGCAGGTGCTGCCAACTTTTTTTGCATTTATTTGTTCAATTTTCCCCACTAGGCTCGTTTGTTGAGTATATTTTATTTGGAGAAGAAAATTGCTATCGATATACACTTAAATTAACAATTTTTAAGGAATTTATTCTAAGCCCCTTTCCCTTAAAAATTCTTCCCCCAAATTCCAACAGTGTCTTGTACCGTTATCGATAAAAGCTTTTATCGATATCTACCCAAAAACATCGATAAGAGTATCTACCTTTTTTCATCCCTAGGTTGATACATAAAATAAAAAAAATATAAAAAGTGAGTTAGTACTGGTTTAAAGTAATTTTAAGTAACAAATTCATGCAGTGCGAGCCCGCTGATTATTGGGATTATTGAAAAACGGTCGCTGTCGTGTCAAGTGCGATCAAATTAGCCTTTTCTGCACCTCCGAAAGTTGCTCCCCCAACAGAACCGAATCGTGCACCTATAGTTTTAGCCCGAAGTTGCTCCCATGAATAAAAATGTTCGGTAATTCACGGTAAACAATAACCATTGTCAAACATAGGGAATAATTCGCGCACAGCTCAGCACAGCACGTAGTGTACGTAGTGCCGAGTTGAGCTGAGCTGACAATTCGCGCAAAGATGTGATTCGCGGAGCAAGTCCGACTTCCTGTCCCTGACGTCGTCGTCCTGCCTGTCCTTAAACCTGAAATCAGTGAAAAATCGTTCGCGCATGAATATTCCAAATACTATCAGAGATGTGGTATAATATAGTTGCCCAAACTGTCAAAGAAATGGCAAATATTCGGAGGCGCGGAGCACATACATATTGATATATGTACATACATTTATTTATGTACATCCATCCATTCACACATGCGAACCCGAGAACTTGTATATATATCGGAATACATACGCACGTATATACGAGTAGATACACAACGATGAGTACACATATCTGTGCAATATATGTACATGCTTAGATCCCGATGAATTTATATGTACATATATTTACATTAAAAATCTGCATATGTATGTACATCCGTTCGCCCGTTAAGATATATCTTCGTCCAACTCTTTCGGACATCGGACAGACAGACAGCCATAATTAATAGATTAAATACTTTTACGCGTGCATGTGTATATGTATACATTTTTGTGTATATAATAAATTCATATTTGAGTAAAAGTTTAATAAAATGTTCGCCCAAAAATATTCATACATTTTCGCAAAAAAAAAAAAAGAAAGAAACGAAAATAAAAAAAACTGGCTGACTGTGTATACAAAAAATATACACAGCCAGCTATCTGAATTTTAACTGCTACGAGACGAGCCTGCAGATGAAATTATGTTGGTATCTCTATGTATGTATATATGTATGTACATGCGTACCTGCACCTTTGTATGCGCGAAAATTCCACCCGCCCTCTTCTTCACCTGTTACACTACGCTGATGAATTCCAATTCGCCTGACCTGAGAATGTCGGATGTACGCTTACGGAACGGGCTTTGGGCATGGGCATGGGCACGGGCGTTGCGTGGAGTAATTTTTGATTTTGATTGCACTCGATAATGGGAGCTAGCATGGTTTTCAGATTTGGATTCGAATTGGGGGCCCAGCTGAGAGTGACGTGACTCATGGGGCATTCGTGGGCGGGCATAGTTCCAGAAATGTCGCCAAAGCCAAATTCAGGGCCCATTATGAATGTATGTGTGGTGTGTATGGGTATGCGTGTGATCTAGGTCCGCGAATCCTTTTGCAATACACACTTACCATTCGTATTTACAGTTTGATGTAAACAAAACGATAGTTAATCGCGATAAGTGTTGATCGATTGCTACTTGTTTGAAATCCAGGCTTAGTTTAACTTTTAACCTCTTTTACACCATTATTAATTAATTATTATTAACAATTTCAATGCCCAGCCTGCAGCTCAGACCTCTGGAAGCGCTGAGTTGAACGGTGGTGTCACTGAGATCCGCTAGCCGTGAATTGTACATAAGGACATTGTGTATAGAACTCGGAACAGTCTCAGCTATACTGGAGCAGAACGGAGAAAACACAAGGGGTGCCGAGTCACCCGACGCGAACCAGGAAAACCGTGCGACGTGTTGGTGGACCCCGTGGGCTGCGATGGGTTGCTTTGGGTCGCCCACCTCGAAGCAGTCGTCGTCGGATGTGAACTCCTCGGAGGACTCGAAGAGCCAGAAGCGCCGGAGCGATGCAATATCTAGACAGTTGCAGAAGGACAAACAGCTCTACAGGGCCACACACAGGCTGCTCCTGCTCGGAGCCGGTGAGTCCGGCAAATCAACTATAGTCAAGCAGATGCGAATATTGCATGTCGATGGATTTTCTGAAACAGAGAAGAAACAGAAAATTGATGATATTAAAAAGAATATTCGAGACGCTATCTTGGTGAGTTTCTAAAAGAACAATATTCGAATTATTATTCAATTCAATCTTTGTTTGTTTGTAGACTATTACAGGAGCCATGAGCACACTTAATCCACCTGTAGCTTTAGAAAAGAAAGAAAATGAACCCAGAGTGGAGTACATTCAGGATTATGCATCTAGTAAGTTAATGTTAGTTACTTATTTTTCAAACACAAACTCACGAACTCTTCTCGCTTCCCCGCAGGTCCGGACTTTAATTATCCTCCTGAATTTTATGAACATACAGAAGAACTATGGAAAGACAAGGGTGTTCTTCAAACCTATGAGAGGTCGAATGAGTATCAATTAATCGATTGTGCGAAATAGTAAGTATTGGCGTCGTTATTAAACAGAAACTTGCGATGTTCTTGTAGCCGATTGTCTGAATGAAGTTTATTCTTAAATGTCTCTTTGAAACATGAAAGCTATCGTGTGCTCACTAATAATAGCTTAACTGTGTGTTCTTTCTTGGAAATGCACCAATTGCCGAAGATTAGGAAGTATAAAATATGCATCTAATAACTTAAAGTTAAACCGTGTGGCTAGATTTTACATTTAAGTTGGGTAGAAGTGCCAAACATGCGAGACGCATTACTTGTTGCTTGAGCTAAAAAGTCCTATCCTAGTCAACAACAATAAATATATTTAGTTTATAATTCCATAAACTTTGAGTACAATATTAGTCACTTGTAAGCTACAGTAATTGTTTTTTAGTTACCAATTGTTAAAATAATGTTTTAATCATCATTTATTCTATTTCACTTATTAAAGCTTCCTGGACCGAGTTAGCACAATCAAGAATCCAAACTATACCCCTAATGAGCAGGATATTCTTCGGTGCCGTGTTTTGACTTCTGGAATATTTGAAACAAGATTTCAAGTGGACAAAGTAAACTTTCAGTGAGTATTTGTCAAAGTGTGTTTGCATTAATTCCGAGCTAACCACCATCTTACCTCACCGTACCCGATCGTACTACGTGTGCAGCATGTTTGATGTCGGAGGACAGCGAGACGAGCGTAGGAAATGGATTCAATGTTTCAATGATGTAACCGCTATTATATTCGTAACTGCGTGCTCAAGTTATAACATGGTTTTGCGTGAAGATCCCACCCAAAATCGGCTTCGAGAATCTTTGGATTTGTTCAAGAGTATTTGGAACAACAGGTGACACGTGACTCTTGCATAATCAGTGCAACCTCTATTTGGAGACCGCCACATACTAACGCCGCCCTTGTTTTCTTTGTATTATTTTCTTATAGATGGCTTCGCACGATTTCTATTATACTATTTTTAAATAAGCAAGATTTGTTAGCAGAGAAAATTAAGGCTGGAAAAAGTAAATTGTCGGAATATTTCTCCGAGTTTAACAAATACCAAACGCCAAGTAAGTAAAATAGAACAACTGTAAAGTCTAGCATCTAGCAACCATTAAAGAAATACATTTTGGAAACGCATCCGATGAATTGGGAAAACATCTCGGCCATGTCTCGTCTCAAAATTGATCTTCAAAATTGAATCGCATTCATATTAACTTAAGAAATTTAATGGATAATATATTTTTGTCTAATTTCAAATGTGCTGTCGACACAGGTGACGCAATAATGGAATCCAATGACGACCCAGAAGTAATACGAGCAAAATATTTCATACGAGACGAGTTTCTGGTAAATATAATCGCGGGCTCTTGAAATATTCGTTTCACTTTACTTTATGTGTTTATCTGTCCGATTGCAGCGTATATCTACCGCTAGCGGAGACGGTAAACACTATTGCTATCCACATTTCACATGCGCCGTTGACACAGAGAACATTAAGCGAGTGTTTAATGATTGCAGAGACATTATTCAAAGGATGCACCTTCGTCAATATGAATTGTTATAGGTTATCCTCCCCCATCGCCGTAATGCAAGTAAATAAAAAAAATATTAATGACTTACTGTTTTAAATATAATTATCAAATGTAATTTGTATTTAAATAGTCCCTTGATTAAAACAAAACAAAAAATTCGCTGCATTTAGAATCTGGTATGACCTTTCACAAAAACTCAACATTAAAGAATAAATAAATAAACATGTTAATAACAAGTACGAATCGTTTTATTCACATTCAGTAGCGTAGCTGATGAGGATGAGTTTCGTTTACAAACTATCTATATAATCCCTTGACATGAAGCAGTATTTTAGGCGTGACTCGATCGATTCGTATCCATGAGGAGCGTTTTACAATCCGAAAGTCCGAGAGTGGCGTCACTAGACAAGCTGGTTCAGTATGCTGAAGCTGGCCGAGGCCTTGTCGATTTCGTCAAAGTTTCTCTTCAGCTTGCTGCCCCAGGCGGTGCTGTCCTTGCTGTATATGGGGTCCATTCTCACCAGGTAGGGCACCATATCCCGATGGTGGCTGCTGCCCCCGATTCTCCGATCCGAGCAAGATTTAACGTTGTACTTGGCCTTGTAGTCCAGCTGGCACTCGTAGCAAACGACGGTCTGCCCATTTGCAGCGGAAATCAATCTACAGGAGATACGTAAGGGGGTTTAAAAAATAACTCCAGTAAGTAGGGAAGGATAGATGGATCTGTTATCTGCCCATTTACATATATGATGTATATAGTACACTTCTCGATAGCATTCGGATAAGACCTGATAACATCGGTTTAATCTTGAATAGTTGATAAGTATGTGACTACTCACGTACATCTGTTATTTGCCTTGTTTTTGTTTTTAGTTTCTATATCAATCCCGGCACACTTACCTAACTATAAATGGTCCATCGTATTTCTTTGAGCCGGCTTATGAGGGGAAGAGCATATATTATGAATGTTTTAGTTTCAGAAAGGGTTAGATTGATAGATTTCAGTTATTTACAAATTCCATTCAATTTGGCGGCTGGCTAGATTCAAGTTTACATTTTATACAATTAAAAAATATATAAAACTCATTTATAAATGCAATAATTTATTAACAAATAGTAGCTACATCATTTTATATTGTATGTAGATAAAATAAAGTCCCATCCATGCTCCTTATTTACACGGTACTCGATACGGTCAAGGATTTAGTCGGTTAACAGTTGTCTACTTTCAGTCCTTTTAATCAAGTGTCCTCCGCCAATGCTGTCTAAGCCGCGCTTCGACACTTGTCGCGCAAAATGCTTGTTTTTTGACAGAAATACGCTCATATTTCGTAGGAAAAGTTTGTAAAACTCATTAAAAAAAGGCGAAGTCGGTGATAAGTCATCGTGGTCTAAAAATCCTGTTCGTAAACTTTCGCTGTTCCCGTTACCAAATTGTTTTAATGCTGAAATATCTGGTTAAAATAATAAGAAAATTAATTGTATTATTTACAAACAAAATGAAGATAATTAATATATACATTTCCAGATAAATATTTCAATAATAAACATTTTTTAACCCCATTTTAAAGGTTCAAATGTAGGACTAAGAAAAGGCTTAGATTAAATGTTGGGTTCAAAAAAAAAACGCATTTTTTTCCTTAAAAGATAATGTAAATGTTCTGGTTACCTTCACAAAGGTATTTTCCATCCAGTAATTCATCATTGGAAATATCCTAGAAATACGTAAGGTTTACTTAGACAATTGTTTTATAACTTTTGTAGCCTTCGTTTTCCACTTTGCACAACAAAAATGCACAACAGGTACAGGTACAGTATAGGTACTTACCACGCTAGGCGCCGCCTGGATAAAGTTTAAGAACATCGATACCACCACAAGTACAATAAAAATATTCATATTTCCAGTTGTGGTCGATGCACTTGGGGGAAAACAACACTCGCCGGAGTTTTGAAGAAGACTGTGCCTTTTATTCGGCTGCGATTCGCTTTATATCCAATTTGAGTTCTCGGACTTAAACAGGGTGAGTGAGGGAAAATATATGATGCAGATAAGCAGCGACAGCTGAAAGACCCACAGGAGCGCACCCATTATTAACAGCTTAGTTGTGCGGTTTCCTTTATGCTCTTAATGCGTCACTTGCCACCATATTTCCAACAATTTGTGGTAAATACTCCGACAAACAGACCCGGAGTGGTGTCAAGATTTCAGCAAACATACGTGCATTCAAACCATATGCTCAATTTTATTAGATTTAATTTTCATTTATATAGTTTATATAATCGGACTTCCCTCTGTGTCCTTTGCTGTCGTCATTTTGAGCTTAATTGAGTTAAATAACCGCATAGGACTTTAGTTTAACTTGAAACTGTTAGTTTGTGGCTCTGAAGAGTGAAATATTTTCAATATTTTGAAATTACACACTTTCCTCTCGGTAGATAGTTTTTGGGCTTAAGTTTGGATAAAAGAAATATACACAGATCATTGCATATACAGTAAAATAAAATGATTGTCTTTAAAAACAAAGTTGTAAGGTAAAAAAGTATAATCAAATATTATTCATTCGATACTATCTGCAATATAAGATGGATTTCATTCAGGTTGCTTTAAAACTAAGAGAGTAGTTTGCATTGAAATATAAATGGTTGGATCGAATCGATGCTAATCAAATGCATACTTACATAATACTTATTAGGTTCAGAATTGTGCTTTAACTTAATAAAATTGTATTTAAAATCTCAAACAACAAATTTTTCATGAATTTTCTTAAACAAACTTACTTTTCATGGTAAACTTTGAAAGATGTACCGAAAGCCGTTACTTATTAAATTGGTCAAATTTCGACCAAAAGATCGCATAGAAGTCCGATTCTAACTGTTCCGATAAACATGTAAATACAACAGACAGAAAAGCCTGACAAAATTGGTTAACACCAAAAAATGTTTAATTACTATATAAAAAATAAATATCAAATTGCATTTTCAAAATAAAATTATAGTTGCACAGATATAATAATAAATGCACCTTGCCGAGGCACACAAATCAATCAAAACGAATGGGAATGGAACACAAATAAAATGAACATGCTTGCTCTTTGCTCATTGTCATTATCTAAACATATAAATTAAATCCAGTTAAGCCAAATAAAATGAACAGATGAATTATCAAAATTGAAGCATATATTTACATTTTTTATGTATGTATGTTCCAGATTCCATGCTTAAAGTACCCTCAATAAAAATTAATCGACTTTAACGTATGACACGAATCACCCTGTTTGAAATATAATGTTTTCTTCTTAAATTATAAAATCAGCACATATATTGCGAAATGTCACGATTTCTGCTATCCTCTCGGAGATTGATTCCGCAGGTAGGTCCAACTGCTCCGCGTCCACACTCCAGTTGTCCAACACCCTTCCAATTGTAGATTCAGCAAGATTTCTTGCTCGCCGGCTCGTGGATTTCGACCCTGCAGCCGCACTCCCGAAGGGGAAAAGCCTCGACACCGATAAACATGTGTGTTATGTTTGTGCCCCAGCAAGAGGTATGTTCGTGTGCAGCTCCCTTAGATGGGTTTGCTCCAATATGTTGTACGATTGCAGGCATGGGTTGTGGAGCGAATGGGGCGCTTTCATAGGATCCTTGAACCCGGCCTGAACGTCTTGGTTCCCGTGGCAGACAAAATCAAGTATGTGCAAAGTCTAAAGGAGATCGCCATAGATGTGCCGAAGCAGAGTGCCATTACCTCCGATAACGTGACGCTCAGCATCGACGGAGTGCTCTACTTGCGCATCATCGATCCCTATAGAGGTAAGTGAGTGGGGATCAGCGATGCATTCTATATGGTTATATCACCCGCTTAGCTTCATACGGCGTGGAGGATCCGGAGTTCGCCATAACGCAGCTGGCACAAACGACAATGAGGTCGGAGCTGGGCAAGATGTCGCTGGACAAGGTGTTTCGCGAGCGGGAGTCGCTCAACGTCAGCATTGTGGACTCCATCAACAAGGCCAGCGAGGCGTGGGGCATCGCCTGCTTGCGTTACGAAATCCGCGACATTCGAGTAAGTACGATCCATCTTTGCTTATGCGTCAAGCTTATTATGAAATTTCCCATTCCAGCTGCCCACGAGGGTGCACGAGGCGATGCAAATGCAGGTGGAAGCGGAGAGGAGGAAAAGAGCGGCGATCTTGGAGTCCGAAGGTGTTCGCGAGGCGGAAATTAACATTGCCGAAGGCAAGCGGAAGTCCAGGATCCTAGCATCGGGTTTGCTCTAGAAATCTCGCCAAATTAGGATTGGTGCTTAAACTGTCTTTTCCTTAACCAGAGGCCGAGCGACAGGAGCACATTAACAAGGCGAGCG
>VNJS01002975.1:0-81106 GCA_008042575.1 Drosophila watanabei | reverse complement strand
AATATAATAATTTTAGTTAAATACATACCTTTTTCTTCTTTCTTTTAAAATTCACTTTCACTTTGACACGATGACGTCGCAGAACTATCGGTGCAGCCTTTCGTTGCAATTTGGTGTGACCAACTTATGTTTACACAATTTGCATAACTTCGATTGCCAAAATGTATTCAACTTTTATATTATATTAAAATTAAGTTAGTTATTAACACAACATAATTTGACAGTTCGAAAAGTTGAATACGATTTTATCATTTGGTACGCAGACCAAACACAATTTTAAGCCGTACTTATTTACATTTTATTTATTTTTAGAATTAAGAATGAGATTTTAAATTGATTGCAATATATTTGTTTTAAATAGATATACGTTTTTTATTATTTAAAATTTAAACTGAACCGGGGAAAAATATTCTCTTACATTAAATTTGTTTAAATACATTTTACTTAAATAAAATAGACACAAAATATACTTTTTATCTTTGCCGATTTTATTCAAAGTTTTTTAAATAAGTTAAAAAGCAAATCATAAGATACATTTAAAGAATTAAACTGTTTTATCAGCGCCTGTCGCATTAAAAAAAAAAACAAATTCCTAAAGGGAAATATCGCCCAGGGCAAACGGCTCTGAATTCTTTCTTTACCGGAGCAGCGGTCGATTCAGGTACCTGAATCGCCCGCTTGCCGCCTTAATAAACCGAGCATCATACAAAAAGCCATCTCCGTTCAAAGCTGTTTTCTATCCTGAATCGTTCAGCGCATGAAGCGAAGTCCGACTGGGTTTTCGCCATCTCCTGGCACCCCTCTGTCCCTCTCTCCCTCCGCCACGATTTCCGTTGGCTGTTCCTTGTCCTGTCCCCTGCTCTGCTTAATAAAAATCAAAGCTGACAAATTCGAGCTGGCAACTAATTCATGAGCGAATTCATTTCGCAGGCGATTCATCATGAATCATTTCAAAAAGCTAAGTAATTGTATTTTTAAAGATGGAGATACCAGATCTTTTGCTTAATTATTTATGCGTACTTATTATTCGGTTCCGCCACAGAGAAAACTTAAGAGAGAGACTTTTTCGTGGTATAAGAATAGTAGAGACTCTCCCGATCGCTATTGCTTGTACATAGCAGGCAAAGGCTAAGAGTGTGTGTGAGGGAGAGAATAGCCGAAATTGTAGTCACAGCATGTTCTCCCAGAGATCCTCTCTCGTAAGCTGTTGCTTGTACATGACAGGCAAGGCTTGGAAGAAAGCTCTGTTTTTTTTTCTTTCTTTTTTTTACTAACAAAAGCTCAACCTTAATCGTTACGAACTCAAAATTCTAAATTAAACATGCAAAATTCCACTCACTCTGCCTCATATAGAACTATTTTCCCTCCATTTCCTCTCCTTTAAAATGTTATTTATTTTTCTATATTTTTAAGTTTTCTGTAAGCACTAGCTTAGATCTGGTTATTGTTGCTCTTGTCGGTGGTGTTATCTTAACATGTGTTTCGGTTTAGTTTCAGTTTTGAGTTCTTTTCAATTTGATTTTCATATTTAATTCTCTGAAAAAACTGTGCTGGATGCATTTTATTTTTATTATACCTTATTTTTTTTTCTCCATTTACGTGACGGTGTTGTGTTTTTCCCGCTCCCCAAAATCCATTTTGCTTGTTTGCCGTTTGTTTGTTTGTTGGTTTTCCATTATTTATAACTGAAATTTTTAAAGCTGTGTGATGATGCCGATGGCGGGACGTGGCTCCCTCCACCCTTTGTTGTTTTCCCATATTGTTTTACTTTTACATGTCATATATATATATCTTATATATATATATATATATTTGTTATATATATTTGCTTTATTTGTTTATGGACCCCTGGCTGTTGTTGGTTTTGCTTTGCTGATGTCCAGTTGCGCTAACGCTTTCACTTTTCGTCTCCGTTTTTCTGTACGGAACAACTCTTTATTCTTACATTTCCTTTTTTACCCATTTTCATCCCGCTCTTTTTCCCTTTTATGTGATTTAAGTGGAAACATTTTGTTTTGTGCTTCCCAAAAAAAAAAGGAAGAAGACTTAAATGGCCTAATTGGTGCCATTTATCCCCACGGCTGCCATAAGTTTTTGACATTTCAGTAACCTTAAATATAATAATGATATTGTTGATCAATCTAATATGTTGTTGGAAGTTCTAAAAAATACACAGGAATGTTTGCTTGAAATCTAGCTTAAGACTACTTTAAGGAATTCGATTTCTTTAATAAACTTTAAACATTGTCCTTATTGAATTTAACACCTAAAATAGTTAGTGTTATGATATCTATGAGAAATGATAGCATATTCTATATGAAATATTATTTAGCACACTTTTTTGCACCTTAACATGTAAGTATTATGGTATTAAGTATTAAGGAGCCTAAAAGTTGTACCAATTTCTAGCATACTTTGAATCATAGCATACTTTTGGGCACTGCTAAGTTGCACATATTCCCCCCACACCCAATTGATTGATTTATAAACTTTGAAACAATAGGTGGAGGGCTTAGTTTGACTGGGAATTCCGCGAATCGAGATGTTTGTGTAATCCTCCTGCAAATTCCTTGCTGAATTTCGCAGAGTGCTTTCCGGGGTGGTGGCCGGAGTGCATCCAGGGGCCAGTGAATCGCATGAAAAGTAAGCCATGCAAAAAAGGATTGAATGGTTTCGCTGGAATTCGATATCGGGCACAGATATGTAATCATTGCAGGGTCATAGAACGGGAACGGGTGACTGCCTTTTTTTTTGTGTGTCTCATAAAGTCGAGGAGTGTTGATAAATCCAACCATAAATGCGATAAAACGATCAATCTGAATGAAGTTTATTAAGCCAGAGCGAGCGAAAGAGCCCATCGATAGCGATAACGATAACGATTCTAATTGAATGGGGAAAACTGATTATATTACGGTGTGAGTCATGACTTCCTGGACCCTAAAACATCAAAGCTTGAATCAAAAAACACGAAATAAAACCGAGTGGAGGAAGAAAGTGAGAGAAGCTGGCCAAAGCTGGCATTCAAATTTCTTTTTGCCCAAAATAATGGAGGAGAAGAAGGAGAAGGAGACGGAGAAGGAGCAGCAGAAGGCCAAGTAAATCAATAAACAACTCAGGCTTAAGTGGCCTGCAGATGCATCTGGCTGCATCCTCAGCTGCCAGGAATTGGATACTTCGCAGCGAGGAATAAACAGAGCTGCAGGAAGGGCAACCTTTTGTCTTCTCTTTGTTTTTGTTTCGTTTTTGCATCCTGCGGGTTTTTTTTATAAAGATCTATTTCAAAGAAAAAATTAAATAGTGATGTGTTTTTTTTTGCTTGTGCCACAGTACAGCATCCTGTGCAATCGCATTACGATTCTTCTCTGCTCCCAACTGTCCAAAATGAAAAATTACTCACATATTCGCATATGAGGCAAGGAAATAAAACACACAAGCCCACAGATAGAGAGATATCTGATTCTTTCGAAGCTTTAACCATGTTTTCTATTAGTTACAAGCTTTGTTTATAAATGAATCTAGGAAGTAACAACTGCATTTTGAGTTATAAAAGAGCTAAAACATTAAAAAACAAGTAAGGTAGGTAGATTTTGTAAATTCTAGGACTTGAAATCCATCATAACTCAGCAAGAAATTAATTAATTTCGATTCGAAAAGCTTTTCTGTAATTCTATTTATTCTGTTAACAAATCTGCATACTGGGTTTCAAATTTAAACAAATTTAAATTTTGATCAAATTTTTAAGAAGTTTAACGATTTAAAATTTGCTTATTTAATATTCAAAAAATATATAAATTGTTTTTACTAGCCAAACATAACTAGATCGATCTAGGTTGTTGATGCTGATCAAAAATATATATGATTATATATGATTAATAGGGTCGGATATGACTCCCTAAGTTCGTTTCGAGTGAAAGACAAATTCCAAATAAAGTCTAGATTGCCTTGGCTGTTGATGTTTGTAAATTCGTCACTGCAAAGATAGATTTGATATTAATATTTACATAAATTAATTGCAATTTTTGTATTCCTTTCGAATTTCTTTATGTGCTCGCAGTGCATTTGCGTGCGTATTTAAATACATTTTGTTTCAACTTCAGCAGCATGTGTGTGCCAGTGTGTGTGTGTGCCTGTGCACTGTCTGTCTGCCAGAATGTTTTTGCTGAAAATTGCTGTCGGAAAATTCATTCCAGCCCGACGCCACGCTTCTTCTCCTACGGCTGCTGCGCCCCATGAAAAGTCGGCCAAGAGGAGAGAAGTTTTGACAGAAAAAAAGGGAGGCCGATGCGAACATATGTATTTTATATGCTAATGTGTTTAAAATCATTCAAATCGGGTCTATATCACACACACACGCACACCCACACACACCCACACACACAGAGAGGGAGAGACAAATGTCATTTGCAACTTTTTTACCAAAAACTGTTGGGTGTTTTCTCTGTTTTTATCTGTTTTTTCTTTGTTTTTTCCCCCTTTTTTTTTGGGTAAATGTGCAAATGGCAGTCAAATCCTGTCGTCGCGTCTGTGCGTATAAATATTTATGGGCTGCACTGTATAAGTTCATGAACAAGTCTGGCGATTTGAAGGCCAAACTGGATATTTGTTTGGTTATTTAAATAAAAAAAATATGGTCAAAGGGTGTGAATTTCAAGGACAAATCTATAAAAATTTAGATGTTTAGATTAATAAAAATAAATAAAATATAAATAAAGCAAAATTTTACATCACTTAGAGATGGATACTTTCGAACTAAAGTAATTGGCATAAGAGATAGCATTTTTTAATGTTTTTCGATAACATATTTAAACGTGATTGGAAGCCTGGAATTTTTGCCATTTATATTGCGATAAATATTTTGTTTGATATATCAAACCAATTTAATCGACACAAGAGATAGTATTTTTCAATATACTTCGATAACATCGATATTTCATGATTTTAACATTGTAAGAAAAGGCTGCAAATCCGTATAAAGGTGTTGATAACATATTTCTTGACTTTTTAAGCTGAAAATGTTTAGGAAAACTGATTTTAATTTATTTTATGAAAATTCATTTCCCTGGATGAAGTCTAGATATTCAGCTTAGAAGTAGCATTAATATTATATTACGAGACACGTCTTAAAGCTACCCTGTGTGTGTGTGTGTTGGTGGGTCATTAGGAGCGGTCCTTGCCTCAAAATACTTCCCTGGAAAAATACATGCTTATAGAGCCGGAGTCGGAGCCAAAGTGAAATAAGATAAATGAGCCAATTTGACTTGGCCTTCTGCTGCTAAGCGGCGGCCACAATAACAAATACTCCACAGACCGGATTCTCACCTGCTTACACCTGCTATCGCTCTATCTCTCTCTCTCTTCTCTCTCGTCTCTTGCGGTGTGTTTTGGCCCGGTTAATAGGCCAATCCATACAGAGCCAAGTCAAGCGTTGAGGCAAGGCGGATTCAGTTTGTCAATCACGGCGCGTAAAGGGAATTTTTGAGCGAGATTTATTTATTTATTTCTCGTTGCCGTTCGGCATGGGAATGCTTCGAATTGGAATTTTCGTGTAATAATTGATTTGGAGAAATGATCGAAAAAGATTTGCCCCGCCCTACCCTGCCAGGGATTATAGCGAAGGCATTTCGTCTTACGTTTATGGTATTTTTCTTCTTCCATCTCTAGCAGTACACGGCAAAAAAAAAGCTAATGGTTTTAATTGTAGAAAAAGTGTATTGTGTGCATTTTCGAAAGCTTTGCCAGCAAGTCAGATTCAAAGTATTTGAATATTGAAAATATAGTGAACTTTTTGTTTGTCGAATTTTTCAATTGCATTAAAATAAGTACCTATTTAAAGAGTTTTTTTATTTGTATATTTCCCAAATAATAGGAATAATATTATTTAATTATAAATTATAGCAATTATAGAAATAACTTGTAATTGTAAAAAATTTAGTGTCTCCATTTTTGAAAGCTTTTCGAGCAAAGCCTGATTTGAATATTGAAAATATAGTAAAGTTTTAGTTTATCGAATTTTTCAATTGCATTTAAATAAGTAAATATTTAAAGGTTTTTTTTTCTATTTTCCAAATAATACATATAATATTTATAATATTATTTAATAATAAATGATAGCGATATTTGGAATAATTTTGAAATTTTCACTAAAACCTTGTGAATATATCGATTCTTTTTGGCCATATATTCTTAAAGTTACCATTATATATCTATACTTTTTTCCTGAGTGTATTTGTCAGCCATTGTGCTTCCTTTTTGGGCTTTAGCCGCCTCGTTCCGTTCCCCCGCTCCCCCTCTCCCGCTGCTGGCAGAGAATTTTGTGATGCGTGTGTTTTGCTTATTGTTATTCGCCTGTCTATGCCAGCGCGTTCATGTGTGCTGTTGTTGAGCGTTTTTCCAACCCCAACTCCCTGTCATATATGTATATATATTTTCCACACGCTTTTCCACCTTGCCAGCTGCACAAAAAAAAATACAAAATAAAAAATAAAACAAGAAAAATTCAACTCAACTCAACTCGACTCGACTCGTCGACTCAAAAAGCCATTAAGGCGTCGAAGTCAATGCACTCGAATGACGGAGAATGCCTTTTCCTGGGAGGAGAGGGGCAAGCTCCCTCTGGATATTTATTGACATTTAAATTGACTTGCGACTTGCGAGTGCGACTTGCGACTGCCCGGCAAAGTGTGCTACAGGAATTTAAAGATTTCCGCAACTTTTCCTGCTGCCGCCCGCTGCTGCCTGTTATTGATCTAATATTTATGGATTAATCAATCATAAAATTGAGCCAGCGGGTAGAAGGGAGTTGAGCTGAGCCGCGCTGAGCTGAGCTGTGGCCATTGTTGTTGCATAATTAATTGCGGGGGAGCCAACAGGGCGTATACTTAATAGGCTCAATCAACACGCATTTGAGAATCGCGCGCAACAAAGCCACTTGTTCGAATATATATCCAAGGAACGCCAACGAACCGTTCATCCAGCCATCCATCCATAACCATCTGTATGTGTAGCTATATCTGTACATCTATATCTCGCAGCCCGTTCTTTTGTCCAACTAATTATGACGGACTCGGTCCAGAGCCTCCGACGGCGTCTGTTCTCCATCGCTTATCTCTGGTGGGCGTTGACAAGGCTCCATTATCCCATATTATACACTACTCGACTCTGCCGGGCTCTATTCTTCCTCGAAGTGTGCTCGCAGGGTGCGAGAAAAGGGGGCAGCTTAATGCGCGAAATTACCCCCAGGCAGTTGTTCCAAGCATCTCCGGTTACGTATCCCGAGTCCAGGAATCAATTAGAGTCTCTTACTCTCAATTTAATATATTTTTTTCCGGGCTAGACTCAATAATTACGTTTTAACTTCATGGAAGGTCAGCATCTATAATAATATTTAGTAATATTTTCTTTAATATTCCGAGAGTACTTTTATTTTTGTTGTGTATATTCTGTATATAGTGTGTATATCTTATCTTTCGGCAGCCAGTCGGGCATTTCATCTTGGCCAGGGAAACGAAACTCGAGAAATCAGAATGGGGTTGTAGGTGACACATGTAACCTCCTCCTGCCCCGCACTTTCATGAACTTTGCGTTTTGCCGAAAACTCACGCAACTCGAGGGGAGACTGTGGAGTGTGAAAGGCGGAGTGAAGTGGAGTCCTGCTCCTGCTCCTCCTCCTCCTCCTTCGCGGCACCAAGGGGTTAGCTGGGAGTGAGTGGTGACACTGTTGGGGGGTTGAAGCACTGGCTGGGTGGCTCGTAGCTGGGGCTAATATTTGCTCCAGGCAAATATGAGTACACGGTACGACTAATTACCAGCTCCAGCCGCAAGCGAAAAAAAAGAATGCTACGAATTTATCAGAATGACTCATAAAAGCCACGGGGTTTCAGCTTGTCCGATCCCCGTTGATTTTCAATCACACCCACCGCTGTGACCAGTTTTTGGAGGGTTTTCGCGAGGTTTCTGGAATTATTCAAGTGTTTTTCAGGGGTCTTTCAGGGGGTTTCAGGGTTTTTTTTAGGGGATTTTTCAGGAGTTTTTCGAGGGTTTTTCGGATTTTTTTTATCGATTGTTTCAGGGAGTTTTCATGGGGCTTCTGAGATTTTTTTTTCGGGGATTTTTCAGAGTGTTTTTAGGGGTTTTCGCGGGTTTTTGAACTATCAAACCCTATACCTATCTCTCACTCCCTTTTCTATGTAGCGAACGAGAGAGAGTTTCTGTTTAGCTGAGAGTTTCTATGAGAAACGAACGATAAACAAGAAATACGCTCTCCTAAGTACTACTAGGGGAGCCCCACTTTTAACACTCCCGTTCCCACATATGACAAACACCTAATAAAACCATGAACCAATTACAAATTGAAGGTATTATTAGATTACTTAGCGCTGCGTGGGCAAATGATGTGGCACAAAACTGTGCCATGTGTTTGTCGGACAATTTGCATTCCGTAATTAAAATGCGGCGAGAGCTGTCAGCGGAAATCAGGAAGACCTCGAGTGGGAATCACTGGTCCGTCAATTAAAATCATATGTGCAGAGTGTACGCACCTGTGTAAAAGCGTGTAAGTAAGCGCGAATTGATTGTCACGCCAAATAATCATAATAATCATTTTCATGTGTGTGCAATTTTAATTGACAGGCGCGTGTACGTGTGCGTGTGCAGGTGCGTTGCAGTGAAGCGGCAAAGCTGTTGAAAAACTTAAACGAAATAGAAATATGTCTCAAATGAAGCGAAAAATTAAGGACCCAAGAAGTTCTAAAGAGCTCGTAGTATCAATGAAAACTAGAATTGTTTATTGTACAATATTTCAAAATCAAATGCCACAATACGATTGCTCTTTAAAGATACATGTCTTGTAGGAATATATATACGGGCACACTGAAAACAAAACGAATAATAAGATATACAAATGAAAATATTAAATGAAATTGCAAATATTTTTAATTGAAGTAATAATTCCCTTGACTTGAGTAATAATAAATGATAATATATAGAGCTCTGCCTCCTTACGATCACTGACCAGTGTTACCTTCGCCTAATCACCAAAAAAAAAACCCCAAGTCTGTTTATCAAGGTCCCTCCCCTCATTTAAACTAATCAGCAAGAGCATTTTGTTGCTGTCTCGCCCCTCTGAATTATAAATGGAGTGCCTGCGGTTGTGGCACCTGCGGGGCCATCATTCGGACCATGAATTAATGGCAGCCTCGGCTTTCTCTTCCTTTTCGAGGGCTAAGTACTCCATTTGCAGCTTCATCTCTAACCTCACACAATATCGATTTAACGCAATTAAGGTAAAGCAGCAGCAGCAACTACAATAAAAATGTGTCGCACACACAGAGAGCGATGGGGCGCGGGAGGGAGAGATACATCATACTGAACATACTGGAACCGTCTTGTCCCGGAGCCCAAATAAAAATCAATAATTAAAGTTACTTTCTCCCAGTTGAGGGAGTCGCTATTGTCGCTATTGTCGGCTGGCTTAGCGCTTAAAGTCTGGGAAAAAGGCCACGAGGGGAATTCAGTTTGCTGACCGACTGGCTGTATTGCGTATACGCACTGTTGTCGTTATAATTGTTATATTTGTATTATTCAATTATTTCATAATTATTATCTTTATTTAAAAACTTCAGGTGACAGTTTTGTCACGCCTTTTTCTTATACGTTTTAAAAAGTACCAAAACAAGTACAGTTGTGTGCAGGGAAATTTTCACTTAGTCACTGCTTAGCGGGCAACAAAAGAACAATCGATAGGTTTTTGGACATTTTAAGGTAACAGTTTTATTTATTAAGATTTGAAACAAATTTATTAATAAAAGAGGAAAGTATATATAGAATCAAAATGTATTTATAGCATAGCTTTTCCTTGTTCTTTGAGCAACTCTACCAAGTACAGTTGCGTTCGTTTTAGTTAGCTATTAAAACCGATAAGTTATCGATGCGAGAATATCAACTGTTCAAATGAAATCCTGGGAAACCATAATAGTGTCTCTCTCTAATTTGATGTTTATCAACGAACCATGTATGGGAATTAATTGGATTAACATTTGCCAAAGGTCGCACACGATTCTCGGAATTCTTGGGAGCCTTGGCATTTGCCACCATGTTATAAATCTTAACACTTTCGGAGTGCATTGTGCAAATTGTAATTGACAAATTACACAGCATATGATTTATCCTGGAAAGTAGAGGAAACAAGCCGGAGCCTGTCAATGCATTCTGCATTTGGGAGCATCAGGAAAGCTGGTTTTGCAAATGTCACTTGCACCAGAGGCACATCAGAGGCCGAAGTAAGTGCGGAAATATGTTTTGGCCAAGATAAGCCCATGACAAATGGAGGGACGTCTAGTCAAAATGGTGACCAGCAAGCGTTACAGTGAATAATGTCAAATGAAGAACGCAAAATCGATGTTTTCATGGTCCTTCAAAACTCGCTCGTCACTGTAAATGCCGGCAAATGCCGTAGGCGTCGCTCTGGTCTAGTTTAATGGTGATTAATGATCGGAATTTTGGCAGGCAGTGAGTGAAAAACAGGCAAATGCAAAAGTAATGTTTAATATCTGTCATGCTGAATAATAACGCAAAAAATAATGGATGTTAACTCCCATTTACGTCAGTCTGCCTGTTCAGTGTCCTAATTTAAATTAGGGTTCAATTAGAGTCCCATTGCTTTTGATTGAACTTGCACGTTTTTCATTGCCACTTCTCAACATCTTCACCCGATATACACAAGTCGCTTGGTTTCTACGGATTCAGGTGTCATTGTACCGCCAGGATATTCCCCTCTCCACCCAGGAAGACGGTCCTGGCAATCTGCCGCATCCTTGGCTGCGCCGCTGCTGCTCTCCGTGGCAATGCAATTGGGGTCGCTTATGGCCGACACAATACGTTGTTTCCCACAGAAAGCGAAGCATTCCCAGCCCCGGAAGCGTTCTTCCACCCACAACTTTTACACTGCCAAAAAAATAACTGCTCTCTGACAACTGTGGAGGGCTTAAAAATATCCTATTGAAATAACATAACTTTTAGAATGATTTTTCTAAAGTAATAAAAGAGTTTCTTATGAGGAATGCTTATGGATTTATTGTTCTTTCCAAGTAATATATATTTTCTCCGTGTGTATTGAGGGATAAAAATGTGCACGAAATTGTTGCGTGCAATAAAAGTAAGCTCCGGTAACGTGGACTGCCGTGAGCCGGAGCCGGAGCCAGAGCCGGAGCCTTAGTCGTTGCTAAAGTGCAACGTGGCTGATGTTGCTGGTATTTAAATGCCATCGCACAAGTGCTGCGAAGTAGGAATTGCAGGGAGGGCGAGTTAGGGAGGGCTCTGGGGGTTCTTCTGGTGCAAATAGTACAAATGAAGTGGCACGCCAGCCTGACAGTCGCTTGAAATGCTTCCGGCGCCTCCCCCGCCCCCTCCTGCCTCGGCCCCATTTCTGGCCAAATCCCGTCGCAGTTGGCACTTCAACTGGCTGGCTGGCTCTTTATTATGTGAAATTAATTTTAATTAAAAATATTTTCAGCTTCCGAAATGAGCATGAGAACGAAAAAAAAAGGGCAAACTAAATTAATCTGAAAACCTGTGTTAGAGTTCAGCTTCAAGTGAAGAGTAAAAGAGAGACTCTTCCATTTTACTTACTATTCTTTTATATAGTAAATAATATGCGAGTATTCGGTAAACTGTAGAACAGTTAAAGGGCAAAAGCTAAACTATGATTGCATTCGACATGATTAGACTTGCGCTGATCGCCATTATTTAATAAAATTATTTGATAAATTGTTATATATTTATAATTAAATTTAATTTTTCGTATTTTGCATAAAGTAGTTAAGAAAATGCTTATGTGCGGCGTTCATTGTACACACTGTATAACAGTTGAAAAGCATTTAGCCACACTACAAAATATGGGCACACTATAAAACGAGCTTGACATGATCTGACGTGTTCCGATCGCACTAACAAATATAAATATTTGAAAAATCTTCTTGGGTTTACATAAACCAAGTAGAATAAATAGGAAATGCAGCTGTGCTTTGTATTTTTGGCGCTTTAAAATCACACAAAACAAAATAACCGCAAACACACTGTCGGGAACATCGCGATAATGATTCACACAGCTCGAGTTGACAGTGATGAAGCCCTCCGGCTGACAGCTTGGCTTTAGGCCCTGCTCGGGCGCCAATGCCCTGACAGACGATGCCCGCCGCCCGACAACTGATTACACACACCCAAGGCCCACAGCTTTTCCCTTTTCCCTGCCGCTGATGGTTTGGAATATATATATATGTACATATATTTTGCAATCAACACTGTCGCGTTGCCATTGTTCTTCCCTTTTGGATTATTCAATGCGGGAGGAGTATTATCCATTGCCGACTGTGATTCCCTTTCAACTTCTGTGCACAGTTGAATTTCTGCGAGGAACATGCTCTTCGTGTAAGCTATTTATCCGCGAAAACTGGCCGGAAAAGGGGCTATTAAACAAGGTCAACTCTTGTAACTTCCTTAAGATGTGCTATTGTTTTTAAAAACAGCAACTGATTATATATAACTATTCTGCAAACATTTTCAAATCAAAACCAAAGACGGTAATGTTTAATGGAGCTTGCTCAGTTGAGAGGAGCTGTCGCTCTTCATTGACCAATTAACAGCTCCTGAAGCCAGCAAACTATCCTTGCCTCCCATCTTGGAGTTTTCTCGATTCCGGCTCCCGATACCGTAGTGAGTATCCTGTCTCCCGTATCCTGTATCCTGTATCCTGGAGGCGGCAGCCGCTTCTCATGCATGTGTCCAATTACAATTAGAGGCATCTTAATGCGCCCCAGCCAGGGCGAAGTGTCTGTAGTGGAATCAATTAATATTGGCAATGGGCACCAATTAGCGATTGATTAATTAGAATTGGATGCTGGCCAGGAGGGGGGCCAAGGGCTGGGCCAAGGGGGGATCGAGTGGCTGCACGTCGCTTAAGAGCAGGAAGCTTCTCGGTCAAGCCCGAGGGGGGGGGGCTTATTTAATTGAAAGCGAAAAGAGTAGAATTACAAATGACTTTTAAAAGATGTCAGTCAGCTAGCCAGAACTGGTTGCGAATTAAATTGAGTATGTTAAAAACACTTTATAAAGTTAAATGAATGAATAATATAATATATAGATAAAAGGTTATAAGTTTAGCTTGCGAAATAGAATTAAATATAAACTATACAGTCAGAACTGGTTGGGAATTATAATAAAAAATCATGTAAATTACACATCATGGAGGAAACTTTCGTTGTTAAAAGACCTGGAATTACTTTAAATGACTTTAGTTGTTAATTGAGGGTATCGAAATATAATTACTAGGAATTTAGCAAATAAATAACCAGAATCATAAAGATATTTTAATGTAAAATGTGTGTGTTTTACAGAAAATCACTAAAGTTAGTTTCAAAGCGTAATCGAAGCTGGCAAAGGTTCAAAGGTTGCAGACAAACTTAAATAGCTTAAATCGAAAATATCGCTCAAGAGAGAAATATACATATATATATATTTATTCACAAAAGGCCATCAACCGCAGGGACTATGGCTATGACATCTCCCCCGCTCCCCCCCTCCCCCACAGAGCCGGATGAAGCCCGTTCGTGTCCGGCTGAAAGTGGTGTAGCCGCTGGGAAACTATCAATTTTTATTCCAACTACAAACGAACTGCGAACTACGAACTACTCGTAGTAACTCCTGGCCCGACCCAGTCCGGAGCTGTCAGCAGAATATGCATTGTGGGGATGGAGGATGAAGGAGGGTGGAGCGGGAAGGAAGCCAATAAGCTGGCAATCAAACGGAAGGAAGCATCAATAAATAAATATAAATCCGAGTGGATACTTCCGGCATCATTATGCCATTTGCCAATTTACGAGGTCCGTTGCCAACAATTTAGTTATTATTTTTCAACATCATTCGGGGCCAATCAGGAGTTCCTTGTAGTCTCGAACTATCGAATTATAATGGTCTTTTCTTTGCAATTCTTGAATTTCTCCTTTTATTTTATTTACTTTTTCCTGGGAAAATCCGTTTTCCTTTTTATTGTTCAGAGATTGTTGCACAGTTTGTGGAAAGTGATTACTTACAAGAAAAGGCATTGTCGTAGTTTATTTGGAATAAAATAATTTAAGGATTTTCTAGGGATTCTTACTCGATACAAGAAAATAACAATAATAATTTGAGTTAAGGGGAAACTTGCAAAATTTAAAAACCATCCTGAAAACAAAACTGTGATTTGCAGTAAAATCCTGTCTCACCTTGCGTCAAAAGGCAATATACCTTGTTTGCCGACTGTTTCCTAGAAAAGTCCAAGCAAAAAAGAGGTTTGCAGTTTACAAAAAAAAAAAGGGCTTTGTGGCCAAAGTCAACACCACGCTTGGCAGGTATTAAAACGCGGCTTTGACTTTGTCACAGGTGAAAATTCGATTGAAAACTGCATTCCTGCTCTCTGTTTGGCTTTGACTTTAAATCAATTTCCGGCAAAGAAACTCGATCTGATTGTATGGAAAATAACCATTTATTTATTTTTTGGGTTGCGTTAATTATCCTTTGGCTTAACTGCCCCTCATTCGGGCTCCGGAAACAAACTATGTGTGTGTGGCTGTTAGGACTCGAGTGAAAGGAGGTGAAAGTCAAAGTTTCGGCCCGGCGGCTGTTGTCATAAAACTTTATCCCTGTCATTACAAACGCCTTAACAGCTAGATCAACATGCCGCAAGTGGCCGCCCAGGACAACACAGACTCCATCCAGTTTCCACTTGGCCACATCCTTTGACCCCCTGCCACTGCTGCGTCCTTCCCTTGCTCCTTCGGCTGAGCAAATGTGAAAAGAATAAACTCGGGCCAGGAAAACACTTGGGGAAAAAATGGAATACACTTCAGGAAGCTGCTTCGAAGTCTTTTTAAATGGTATCTGTATTAGGGATGACATAAGATATATCGATATATTATTCTGGAGATACATGTGCGATAAATTTAGGTTCTGTTTGATATATTTTCCATATAATGGTGATAACAATTCTTAGATATTGTATGATCATATCGATATTTTTGGTGTTTTAATACTCTTCGTTATATATTTCATCGGTCTTTCTTTTTACGAAATTTCTAAAATGAAATATTTTTATAAATATAGATCATTTAAAATATTAATTGAAGCTTTTAAGTTAATTGGTATTTTCTTCTTAAGGGATTTTGTTCCTTCCTCTTTACCATTAACAACTGAAAGAGATTAAAAGAAAATTCAATTTTCCAGATTTCTTGTCTACATTTTCTATACCTTCTTTTTTGTGTTGAACTTTTTCTTTTGGTTCTTTGGAAAAAAGGGAGTTCACTTGCTTGCTCCTTTTCTGTCCATAATTTTTCTCGGTCTTTTTCTTTTGCCGGGAGGGCGGAACGGAGTCGGTGCCTTTTTTGTTGCTTAAACATTTATAAGGCTCTCCTGTCCGTTTCCCTTGGCCCATTCATTCATTTTCATTTTCATTTTCATTCCGCCGCCGTCGCCCTTAAACATGTGTTGTAGTTGTGCAAATCCAATTTCATTCGCCTTTTTTATTTATTTCTTGGCTCCTTTTGGCCAGTTTCTGTGTTAGTTTGTTGCCCAGCGCAACGTTCAACGTTGTCCAATGTCCAATGTCCAAGTGCCACTTCAGTTCACCCGCCCTGGCCCCAGCCCCGCTCGTTGAAGTTTTCTCTCGATTTTGGGTCAGTCAGCAGCGGCATAAATTATCAGCCCCAAGCCGGGGATCTATCGGGATATTCGCACACACTCAAACACACACCCACACTCACACCCACGCACACACACACTGTGTCGCGGCCTATGCAAACAATCAGCGGAAAAATGCCCGGGAAATGCCAAGTTTTTTGGGGGAAGGGTTGGTTCCGCCCCCAAAGTCAAGTGAGCCTTCAAAAGTCAGCAAAAATCTGCTTGAAAATGGCAACCTAAAAATAAAGTCATATTCTGTTATAGCTTAAAGCTAAGGAAACTTATAAAGTCATTATATAAAAAATAAGAGAATAATTTTTGCAAACCTTTAACCAATAAGATTTATTATAATTTAATTACTCTATTTTCACCTTGCATTTTTAACAAATTGTACTAGCTCTAAAAAAATAAAGATTTTTCACGATTTAAAATCTATTTTTATTTTAGAAGACATTAAAAATGTCTATTCTTGTTGCAACATATCAGAAACATCGATATTTATCGATTTAAACACATCTGAAGTATTGATGAAAATCGATTTGTGCTTAAAATGCCATCGATAACTCTAGTTCACCTCAGCAACATTATTATTAATCGATTTCGTGGCAGCTCCAACCTGAAATTATTTTTTCAGTGCAATAAAGTTAATCACAAAAAAAAGAGGTGACCAGACCTTCTCTAGTGTTGTGCACACACACACACAACTTTTAAGTGTTTTGGGAAGTCAGAATTCTAAAAATATGGGGAAAAGCTTGCCGTTGTTGTTGTTGTTGTTAGCGGCAAATAAAATTGATTGGCAAACCGTGAAATTATTTACGGAAATGAATATTTGAGCAGCTGCATTCGATGTCAACGAACTATTGTGACATCTTTTTATTGTATTCGTGTTAGTATGGATTTTATCTTAATATTTTGAGATTGGTAGTATTTTTCAAGATTTTAAATGAATAGAAAGGACTTTGGAATGGTTTTCGATGTGACTTAGCAAACTGAAAGCCACCAGTGCGTATGTGTGATGTGCTCCCTTCTGCTAATATCACGCATACGCACTGTAGCATCCGTTTATATTTGCATTTGACTTAATGCGGTTTAAGCTCATTTATTGTGAATTTGCTGGGATTTATTTTTACCTGGTATTCACTCTCAGTGCTAACGAGCTATTGCCAGGTAACCACACGACTCCCCGCCTCAGCTTCAGCTTCAGCTGCATTGACCCTGGATTACCCTCAAACCTCCCACTATTTAGTGTCTGAATGCAAATGCTACTTAACCTTAAGCCGAGGCAGCTGCAGCTGCCTCCACAAGTGACAGTCCCCACGAGCGACTTCCCCAAACTGAGACTGAAACTGAAACTGAGGCTGAAAGTGAAGCCGCCTCCGAGAACTCGTTAATTAAATATAAATACCTCCGAACAAGCCAGAGAGCAAAGAATAATATGCTTCACGGCTCGCCAGCCTCGGCATCTTTACAATTTGCATAAATGTTACGTATGTGCATTTGGGTTGCTAATTAAAAGGGCCGCACACCAGGTCTGTGTGTGGATTGTGGGTCAGGGAGCTGCTGGGTGGGTGCCATGTGCCAGGATCCGAGGTATCCCCACACATACTATATGTCGGCGTATATTTTTTGAAACTGTACAACGCCTGTCCCTGTTTCCGTACAGTCAGCCGAGGGCACTAAACGCCTCAAACGCTTAGCAGGAAAGCCCTCAGCCAATCCCCTTATTACGGGAAATTCTACAGTGACCAAAACCCAAGGCATTGGACATGGATTAGACCTTGTTTCTAAAGAAAAAAAATATATAAAACTAAAACTAAAGAAAAGACAAATTCAAATTTTCGATTAAATCGATTAAAATTTGATGAATAACATTGGATATAAAAGTTATACAAAACGCTATTCTAAGAGTAGAAGAATTTAAGAATCGATTAATATCGATAACAAAATAATGTAATGTAATACTCATTTTTTACTAATACCTTTTTAAAAATATTAAAAAGAAGTCGAATCTTGGCTAATGTTTAATCAGTAGTAACGTTCTTTTAAGTTTTTAATAAGCATAAATCTATCTTAAATGGGAAAAATCGATTAATATCGGTCACAAGGCTTATGTTTCTCTAAAATACTTTCTAGAGAATTACAAAAATATATAAATTGACAGTTAACTATTTTTATAACAAGAAACTTGCCATGTTTGCATGAAGAAAAAAAAGAAAACGAAAATGTCCCGTTCCGTGTTCTGCCATATGGAAAACTGTCTTGCAATTAACCCATTAATCATCGACTTTCCTAAAGCATCCCGATGCTGATGCTGGGTAATTACATATCTGTGTGTTGTTTGTGATTAGACCTACTTGTGTTTTCTCTCCGTGTACACACACATACCCACACAAACACGCACACAGTAGTTGAAACTTTTTAATAAGCCCAACGCGAAAGAGAGAGTCAGAGTCTGGGTTCGGGCTTGGACTGCCACTTGACATGGTTGAGCCCGAAAAGGGGCTAACTTTGCCCACAAAATGCAAAATGTGTTGCCTCATGGATGCACTTTCGCTGACGCCTCCCAGAGTTGGCGGAACAATTAGCCAATTTTGTGGCCTTATTCATTTACTGTTTTTAAATGGCGAGAATTCAGTGTTAACTTTATGGGGACTTGGATATCAAATATTTCTTCATTTGATTTCCCAGAAAATATGTAGGAAAATGATCGGTATTGTATAAAAATATCGAAGTCAAGCAGCACAGCATTCCGAGGCTTCAAATATGAATCGATTATCAATATCAATTAAACATAATTGCAGCTTAGATTATCTAAAAGCACTATCGATAGTAACAGACTTACTTCATAATCGATGCCAGACAACTATCGATAGTAGAATATATCACATTTTGCTGTATATATTTTATTTTAAGTTTGGCATCGTTGTCTAGCATTTTCTTCAAGTGTATGTAATGGCTGAAGCGTCTGCTAATTTGTTGCGCTGCAATTAATTGACGGGCCCTCGACTGCTGACTGTTGACCTCTTCGCGGAAAGGGATCTGGGTCTAGACTCCAGACTGCAGCACACTGCACGGACACGCCCGCGGAGAGCCACGCCCTTCGCTGTAGCCGAAGCCACTTGTTGAGTCACAGAAGCGAAGCGGATTTGGCTTGTTTATCCAACATTATTGGCCCGTGCACTGGCTTCCCCTTATGGCTTTTATTATTTCCCAGAATTTCGGGATTTCACTATCGGTTTTTGTGGGCTTCGAGTGCTCTTGGGGAATTAAGGAATTAAGCAATTAGTGATTCCCCAACTGCGTCGAATGAGTTCCTGGGAACAGGAATAAGTAATAGTGGTTAACCTTATAAACTTTGTTTTCAGTAGAATAATTATATCTATAGCATTATATAGCAAAGAGCACAATGGTTTATGGATTGCAATCAATGCATTTATTAATTAGTTTGATTGATGAATAAAATTATCTTCCTATACACGCATCAATAAATATATATTAAAAGCATCTAGAGCTCTTATTGAGCAGCTTTACTTAAACTTTTTGGAAACTTGAAGCTAACTCAGAATTTAACGCAAAATCAAGACTGGTATTGCTTTAACTAATCGTTTCATTAGTGCTTTTTGATTACGACTTTGAGAAGCAAATATCCCGATTTCTATCCATCTTCTCTTGGTTATATACCTACATATTTTACATTTATTTATTTTGTGTGTTTTTTATTCCGGCACCTCATTTACATGCTCAATGGGGGGGCTCAGGCTTAGGCTCAGTCTCAGTACGTTTGCAGTGCATAAAAGTTTAAGCCGAGGGTGTCCAGTCCGAAACCGCCATTAAAATAACTTTTTACCCGCCGACATTTTGTCCCATGTTTTCTCGGTATTTTTGCGTGTGTATACATATATTTGTTTATATATGTATTAGAGTGACACCTACAACGGAAGCGGTGCCTCTCCTCCTCCATCCTCATCTCCATTCCCATCTCCATCAGCAACTTCAACATCAGTTTTTCACGACGGCGGCGGCGGCGGTCTGATAACTTTTCAAATTTAGCCGCTTGGAAAAGCTCAAGGAAAATGCGGAAAAAGCGGCGGAATACCGGGGCGGGCGGAAGCGTGCCGAAGGGGTGCCGGAAAGTATGCTAAGTATTTGGCGGGTCGCAGTTTACATTGGGGCCGAGGCCCCGCCCCGCCCATTGAAATGTTCGCTCTCAAGCTCACGAGCCTTTCACAGAAGTTCGCTTTCAATTAAAGTTGAACAGGCAAAGAAAGACCCGGGTATTGGGGCCTTAATCCTAATCGCAGCCGCGAGAGATCCGATTTTTGATACGGAAAATATGAATGAATAAATTTAAACAGGATTAAAATGCTTAAAAGATTCTGTCTTATAGAAATGTACATGTATGTGTATGTAAAACGGTGCGGGTTTATATGAAATTAAGGATGTTAATGCTGTATATAACATATTTAATTTAGCTAAGGAACAAAGAAGTATTTATTATTTATATAAATATTTTAATTTTCACTTATTTTGGAAAAGGAAAATGTTGATTTTCGATTTCCCTGTACAAAAAATATTAATACACAAATATCGATAGCAAACATCACAGGTCTCACAATCAATATGAATACCAGTCGATTGTAAATATCGATTGCTTGTAGTTGCAGCACTGATTATCCAAAGGCAATATCGATAGCAGCTCTAATCTCCATCACAAACAGAACTTCACAGAACAGACAGTCGAAGTTATGGCTTTCATTTGCAATTTTTGTATAATTCTAAGTTGTAACTGTAATTTCCCCTTGTGTTCTTTGCTCTCTTTAGTTCCTTATTCATCGCTTTCGCTTTCGCTGTCCTATTCTAACATCGATGCGTGTTCTCTCCTTGCATGTTACTTGGTCTGCGGTTGCATTCGACGACGGACCAAAAAAAATAAATAAATGTGAAAAAAACCAAAACCAAAACCAAAAACCAAAGATTTTTTCATACAAATAAAAAAGCAGAAGAATGAAAAAGATATAGAAGAAAGAAGAATAGAAGAAGAGAAGAAAAGAAAATAAGAGAAGAAAAAAAGTGAAGAAAAGAAAGCAAAGCAAAGATAAGATGGATACCAAATTGGAGGCGCGTGGCCAGTTTCCGGCCTCGTTTCCGGACACTTTCAAAAACTTCTTTGCTATGATGAACGAAGACGAGGATCATATGGGGCTCTTTGCCAATCTCCTGGAGGATAAGGTAGTCCCTGTCCGAGAACCGGATCCTTGACCCCCTCCCCTCAGTGAACCCTGGAAACCCCTCCTAACTACTGACACTAACCCCCGAAATTCCCCCCTCGTTCGCAGGTAATTCCCCGCCAGAACAGCCCCGTGCCCGTCCAGCGTCAGCGCTACGGCGGCAGCATGCGGAGCCACAGCGGGGGAGACAGCTCCGGCCGTCCTGGCCGTCACTACCATCCGCCACCCCAACAGCAGCAGCTGCCGCAGGGCCAACAACAGGTGAGTGTGTGCCGGGTGGGCAGCCGTTCCTGGGGAACTTGGAACTCCTCTCGCTTCTCTCCCCTCTAAACCCTCTCTCCTCCCCAGCACAACATGTCGGTCTATCAGTCGCGCAGCCGGAGCGGCAGTGGCGGCAGCGGCGCTGACTTGGTCTCCGGCAACCTCGGCAGTCGGCCCAGCTCGCTGCGTCGCTCCCGGGCCTCGCTCAGCTTCAGCACCAATGGCTTGAATGCCGCCGGTATGGGGTCGGATCCCGGTCCTAGCAACGGTCCTGCCAGCGGCAGCGGGCTGGACCTTAGCCAGAGTCAAAATCTGAATCAAAACCATGGACAGAAATTGAAATCCGGTGGCGGGGATCGCTCCAACACGCAGCTCTGCAAGCACATCAAGTACTGCTGCCTCCACCAGGAGTCGGTCTCGCAGCCTTCGCAGTCGTCGCAGGCCGATCCCGGCCAGAAGCATGTGACCCTCGTCTGCGACTGCGAGAGGCTGAGGGAGAAGCAGAAGCGCCTCGGACCCGACGGCGAGGACAATTGCGGCGTTATTAAGCTCCAGGGCTATGTCTATGGCTATGCACCGGCTCCGCCGATGCCCATCAAGCCATCAAAGGCCATGAAGACCTTGCCCCCACCAGCACCGGGCACCACGTCCAGCGACGAGCCGAGATCCTCCTCGCCCAGCACCACCGCGGCGGCCAAGAACAAGAGCCTGCAGGAGCGGCAGGAGCGCACACAGGCTCGGCATTCGGTTATCCTGGAGCGGGCATTTGATTTCGGTGAGTGTTTTATGGGAATTTTTAGCCTGTTCTATTTAATCCATTAAAATTATTAATGTTACTTTATCGAAATTGTAAGTAGTGTTGCACAACTTATTCTCTCCTGAACAGTATTGCTTAACTTATTGTCTCTCAATAGCAGTGTTGCACAGCTATTCTCGAATTACCAGTGCTGCATAAAAGTCAGTATAAGAAGTTATCAGCCGTTTTTCCTAAAGTCAAGTAAACTAAGTGTAGAGAAACTCTCCCTCTAAATATAGAAATCTGGCATGTAAAACAGTCCTTTCGCGTTCCCATAACTTTTCGTTGATTGCCTCGCCTTTTTAATCACCTGCCGAGATAGTGTTGTAAAGCGCAATTAAAAGCGCACGCAAGGAGTCGCAGGTCGTCCGTTCCGAATCTCGGCCAGATGGCTAATCAAAATCGGAAATGCAGGCGCTGCATGGAGGGCTGCCGGCGCTTGATTACGGAATTAGTGCAGCACCGGGGAATGGCACCACCCCCATCCAGCCACGGAAGTGCGTGCTTGCATGGGGCACGGCCAACGCTGGGCAGGTAAATTAAGGACTTGGTCCCTTGGACGTTGTTTGCCATGCCAGCGAGCGACACCTGGCCCTAATTTTTGCAGGTCCCCTGACTGGCTGCAACTGCCTTGGATTTCGACTACCCTACTTTTACACCAGAAAATATGGGAAAATCTTACTTACTAAGTCTTAAATATGAAAATTGCTGCCTATTTATAAGCAAATCCAAAAAGAAAAGACCAAGAAACGGCTATGGACTACCGCCCTGAGCTAGTTGCTGTTGCCACATTGATGCAATTATGGTTGCTTTGTGGCACCTCCGAAGGGAGTCCCCTGTCTGCTGTCTCCTGTCTGCTGTCTGCTGTCCGCTGTCCAGTTTAAAGCACTTAGGACCGGAAGCCCATTATCAAACGGAGGGCCTTTCCAGGACAGGCTGTTGGGCAGCAACGGCCAATGGCCATATAAGCTCGGTTCTCGTTTTAGCTGGCTTCTTAACTCAATTTGGTCTTCCTATTTGCCAGTTACCAGAGCCATTAGCTTTTGTTTTATGCCTTTTTCTCGAAAGGTAAAGACAGTGTTGCCTAACGTATTCTCACATACACAGTGTTGCCTAACTTATTCGCTTTATTTTCATTGTTGTCTAACTAGACCTCTAGTTAAAGTACAAGTTAAAAGTTATATTTCTCTTTGTTAGTTTATATAAATATATTAAAAATCAGATGAAATTCATTATATAAATATTAAGAAATACTTGAAACAAAGAAACTTTCAGTTCAATTTGTAAGGACATGAATCTTTACAAGTCCTCCTCACACGGTTAAAGCGAGACCGCAGCTTGACAGCTTTTGGGATAATCAAAGTCCTTCGGATATTAGACTCTGGGCCGTTTTTGAATAATGAAAAAAGAGAAATGCCGCCAGCCGGAAGCGAACCCAAAACGAAAATTAAACATCAACTTAAAAAGTGGCAAATGAACAGCCGAAAAAGGTCCCAAAAGTGCCGAATCCCTTTTTGGCAGATATCATTGGGGAGGAGAGGGGATAATCGGTGCTCTTGGTCTCGGCTCCAGGTGAAAGGATGCGAGTACATGGCCCACAATAAGTATTCGCCTTTGTCCACTTAATTGCATTTGGTAAACTGTTGAATGAGATGAATGAGGCCGAGGCCCAGGGATTCCAGCTGGAGAGCTCCTTCTCACGGGCACTTCACGGTGATTAATTCGGGGAGCCCGAGAAATGTTTGAAGCCGCTTATGATTAATCGGCAGAGCCTCGAAATGCACAAAAATAAGGGGGAGCTGAGCTCATTAATCGAATGATTGAGCCCCGAGGAGTGAATGAATTGAATGAATGAATATAGACATTAAATCTTCGAGTTGAGGGCACTCTTCCTCCACCGCCTTGGCAACAGTTTTGAGTCCTGCCAGCGCAAGTCCTGGCTGGGTAATAAAATTCCCAAGCTAATTAAGAGTAAGCATCGCCGATAGAAAGTTTCGCTAGACAAACTCCGATGCGAAGGATTTTTATGATCCTGCGGAAAGGTGTATATCCTAGACATTATTCCTATGCGAATTGATTGGTGCTTTCTGAGGGATAGAATACATTTTTAAAAGGAAAATGACAATGGTTCTTTTGTAAATATTAAATATTTAGTTAAAAACGAACTTAGGTAAACTGTTGTGAAAAATTACAAGCAGTTCAACAGAAATAGTTTATAATAATAATATTATCGCTATTTTACAGTTTACAGCATTTTCTAAGAAGGAAAAATCAAGACAGAAAGTTAAGAAAGTACATTTTTACAAAAGTAACCTAAAAATACAATGCAACACTTTTTGAGCGTGTTTAATCTTGTTCAATTGAAGTGTCACTATTGGCCACTCTGTTTCGGAGTTGCCAGCCAAGGTGACAGGCTGATGCAGCGCACCTTGTCTACGTGTCAGACTTTCGTGTCTTTCCTTTCTTACAAATGAATATTTAATATTTAATGTTTAGAATTTAACTGGGCAAACCTTGGGTCGCGAGTGTACGTGTGCCAAGCTGTCATGTGTGTGCGTGTGCGGGTGGTGGGACCATATTTTTAGCCATGTTCCGGGGTCTAACCGACCACATTTTTATGGCGCAAAGCAAGGACGAGGACGCACACAAAGTTTATTAAATTTTTTCGCTTCTTTTTGCCTTTTGTTGTTTGGGAAAAGTGGAAGAAAGAAAACTTAAGCTTGGGCTATAAACATGTAAACAGCAAAGCAAACTGAAGGCAAATTCCCCATACAAACACTGACTTTGGGAAATGTCTCGGAAAAGTTTCTTTGCTTTCCTTTTTGCTCCTTGCTCTTTGCGGGGTCTTTTCTGGCAAAACATTTTCATATTTGACTTCAACTTGGGGCACATAATTCTCGGCAATACACAAACACACTCGCCGCCCAGTAGTAGGTGCCCGCAGGTGGCACTCCTGGAGTACATATATCTCAAGGTGGCCCTGGACACCGCCTTACGGGGCGTGCTCCTGCTCGGTGGCTGGAATGGCCAAATGGAACAATTAGAAAATAAAATCCAGCCAGAGTGTGTGATTTTCCCTTGTAATTTAAATTGGATTTTCGGGGGGAGAACTAGGAGCTGGCAGAAAGCAAATTATACAGGACCTGTTTGTTGTTGAGGCTTTTTCCCTATAATTTTTTGTATTTTGTTTTCGCTTCGATTTAAATTGCTCAAAATTCGAAACTGTCTCAGAATGCAGTTAAAAATTTAGTTTCTCGGGTTGATCAAGAGTTAAGTTTTGATATATTGAAGATTTAACTATAGACCAAATATTGCAATTCAGTTTAAACCGAAAAAAAACGAAGAGGATGTGTGGATGTATTTTTTGCGTTCCCTAACGGCAGCTTCTGAATATATTTATTTGTCATTAATGAAGGTTAATGCATTTAATTAAATGAAAACTTTTAATAAATATGCCAACAAGTCAACAATATGACTTTTGTGGTTTGCCCTTTGACGACTGTTGACTTCCATGGAAATGCGTTTGTTTGCTTTCCACGTGCTTGTCCCTTGTTCAATTTTTTGTGTATTGAGCTTTTTATTAGATTAATGAAAAACGCATGGAATGCTTGGGGAAAAATATTTACAATGACATTGGCAATGAGAGAGACCTTAATTAAATCATGTTCTGAAAGGGTTTAATTATTTATGCAGGCACTAATTTCCAGCAAATGAGTTTTCATGTTTTTAATAATTAATAACTCACAGCAAAGCTGTTTGCTTACACTTTGAATAAATACCAATGGGTATTACATTATTTTTGTCGTAATGGGACTCGTGTTCGAGGAAAACTCTATTTGATTTATTTTTTATTAATTTACATTCCTGGGAATCAGTTTGTATTGTGCCGAGCTGCTTTGCAATATTAATTGTGTTTTCCCTTTAAATTCAACCTTATCCTGGCTGTTGTCCGTGGGTCGGGTCCGCAGATGCCAGCTGCGACGAGAGCGACAGCCTCAGTCTGAGCAGCAGCAACCAGGGCCCGGTGCCGTCGCCAGCTCCCCACCAGCTGGCCTACAATGTGCTCAAGCCGATCCTTAAGCAGCCACAGAAGCAGCAGCAACAGCAGCAGCAATTTCAACAGCAGCAGCAGCTTCAGCAGCAACAACAGCAGCAGGTTCATCCGAAGCAACATCGCATCCTGCCCACGCCGCCCACGCACATCGGCCTTGGGGCATACCACACCCGCGAGGCCGCTTTGCAGCGCGTTCAGCAGCAGAGCGGCTTCGGCAGTCGCGGCAACCTGACCGCCATTCCGGCCACAGCCACGGCGTATGGCCAAGGACCCAGCACCTCGGCAGCAGCAGCGGCGGCCTACAACGCGTACAGTCAGGCCCTGGAGCAGTCGCTGCAGCAACTGCAGCAGGTGCAGTTTGAGCCGCAGCAACCACAGGTAGACTTATGTTGAAGAAAAATAATTACAAATATCTTAAAGCTAAAAATGTAATCAAAAATATTATAATTAGAGGGAGCTTACAGTGGTTTGGTTTTATTTCTCTGAACCTCCAACAGGTCCAATTCGATTCCCAGCATGTCCAGTTTGAGCCGCAGCAAGTGCAGTTTGATGCCCACCAGCAGCAGGTCCAGTTCGAGCCCCACCAGCAAGGCTATGGTGTGGAGGAGCAGCCGTTCCTGGAGCAGCAGCAGCAGCAGCAGCAGCAGCAGCATCATCACCACCAGCCGCAGTTCCCGCCGGAGGAGTGGGACTACAGCACGGACTCAAATCCAACCACGGTGCCGCCGCTCAGCACCTACAATGATTTCCTAAATGCCGCCCAAAATCCAACAGGCAGTCGAGTAAGTAATAATTTTATTTACGTAGTAAAAAATTAAATTAAATTAATATAAATAAAATACCTTACTCAGTAGGAACTAGGGATGACACAACATTGATCAACATTTCATGCAAAAAATCGATTTTTTATGTTTCGATATACTTTGATATATTTAATCTGACATTATTTTGTCCATCTTTTAGTATAGGATTACAAACCAATACAATATTTATTTGTTTCCATTTTATTCCCCATATCCTCAGCAGAGTCTCAGGGCCCAAAAGTCACCGATTTTGAGTAGACGACGGGCCTCATCGATAGCCGGCAACCTGTTGCACTCGGAGTATAATTACGGGACTCGGAACAGCATCGGAGGAGCTCCCTTGAACCCCGAGGATTTTCAGCGCATTTCACATAGCAGCAGCGCCAGGTGAGAGCTCTAGCAGTGGCTTTTATTGAATTTAATTTCATTAATTTTAGCCAGGAGTCTGCTGTGTATAATATATTTATTATTCATGCATTTCTAGGTGCGTGCATGTACATGCATGCAGCAACCTGTTCACTAGAAAGCTTTTAATACCCTTTTCAGGGTATTCTCCTTTTAGTCAGAAGCTTGAAACGCACTGAAGGAATCAAATATATTTTTTATCAGCATCAACAGCCGAATAGATCTAGTCAGAATGCACTTTTGCCTGAATTATGATAAATTTGATACAAAATTCCTGCTCCCCAAACTTAGCTTCCTTTCTGGTTAGCTTTGCTTTGTTTAAAATCAACAAAGTGACCTTTTCCCACCTAAAACCCAACGGCGCTCGCTAACTTTTGGTTTTAGACAACAAAGGGTTAATTGCACTAAAAGCCCAGCAGCTAGCGACCTTTTCAATCAAAGTTTATGCATATTGCGGGCTTCAGCAGCGGCTAAGTGGTCCAATTAGTAGAGGAAATGCAATTTGTTTTAAATTTTTGTTGGCTTTCGAAATACATACGAAGCAGAGAGGGGGAAATGGAATAGGATTATATCTTAAAGTGCAGTTATATAATTAACTTAACAACTTGTTAGCCTTTTTGAGCGGGTTTTAACCTTGTTTATATCGAGTATTCTAAGTATTAATACGAAACTTGGTTGAAGTAGCCGTGTGGAAGTCAGTTCTTGTCGAGAAAGTCGCATCGCCATCTCTAGCAGATCTATTTATTTATATTTCCTATTATCAGCACCTAACACAACGTACGATTTATTTCCAGGGATCGCATGTCCCTAGCTGGTGTCCTAACTTTCCAACAAGCCATTTCCGGAGCAGTGTCGCCGCAGTACGGTCCCATAGGGCTTGGCGACGCGGATATGATGCCAGGCGGAGGAACCTCGGGAGCCGGGACTGGCGACAGAGGAGGAGGCGGCTTGATTGGGGGGTTGGGAAACGGGAGTGGAGGCCTGCCGGGCGGTTCAGCCCACAATCTCAGTGTAGGCGTTGGTCTGGGATTTCTCGGTGGCTCAAGCAGCACTTTGGCTGCTGTCGCCGAGGTGACTAGTGGCCCCGATGCCACCTCCAGTGACTCGCTGTCCCCGGTCATATCGATGCCGGGACAATATGCCACCACCAAGTCCACACAAGCGCTACTGCAGCAGCAGCAGCAGCAGCAACAACAGCAGCAGCAGCAGCAGCAGCGGGAGCGTGGCGTGGGCGTTGGCGAGTCCTTCGGAGGAGGCAGTGCCTCCAACTCCAATATGGCCGGCCTAGCCGCCGCCAATGTGGTCTCAACATCAACATCACAGCCAGGACGATCTCTGCTGGAACGCCAACGCCTGCGAACATCCAGCATGCCAGCAGAGAGCCGAAGGGTGAGTTGTTAAGAATTTTCTAACAAATTATAAAGCAACTAACTTAAGTTTTTAAATTTAGATAAATTAAAAAAATATCTTTGAAATATCCCTTGAGAGTTACACCTAGTTATTTATGCATAAAACCCCATTTAAGCAGATAGTAAAAGCATGACAAATGACAGATAAACAGGCAGAAAATGGAATTCCAAGCACGTCAGGACTCGTATGAAAAAAAAGGAAGAAGAAGCGGGCCCAGTCATTGCAACTATTTATTTTTGGCCAAAAATCCGTCAGTCATCATCCTCATTCCTCCCGGGAAGCAGTCAGTTAAGCCAGTTCAAGGAGCAGGACTCTCGGGAATTATCATCGACGGGGGACGACCGACACAAGTAATTGAAACTTGGTCCGGTTTGGGGAAGGAACAAAGGCCATTTAAGGACACCCATTAGCACTCTCCACTCCACTCGGCGGTGAAATATTCCCAAAAACTAGGGGCAAAGATTACACATGTATCTGGGGATGTCTGATGTCTGATGTCTGGGTCGGGTGTAAGTGTTTCTGGCCAAGTTTGCAGCATTCGGCATGACTGAGCATTTGATGCATGGCCTGGCCGGGTCATTGCCTGCTTAAGCCTTTTGCTGTGGCGCCAGCTAATCCTGTCGTGTCCTGGCCTGGGTGTTGGGAGGGGAATCCCCCTTTGCTCGTCTCCATTTCCCTGGTTAATCTACCACGAAAATCCCACTTGTGCGGCCACCTTGTGTGCCAGCAACGCCTTTTTAGTTTCTTCTCCTGCTATTTTTTTTGGCACATTGCAAAGGCGCAACTTGTCTGTTCTCTGGACATATCCTTTAATTCCTGGTTAACTCCAAATCATCTTTACATTTATTAAATATTGTAAAAATTAGCATATTCTCTTTTTGTTTTATATAAGAGAGTTTATAATATTTTCGAAAGGATATCGCATATCTCGATAAGCATTTCTATAGCTTTTCTTGTAGTTTCTCGCACTGCCTCCCATATCCTTTTCGGCGTGCTTAAGGCTATGGTGTGTCAATAACAGGGATTTATGGCTGCGATTGGGGTTATGCCTCTCTTCGTTTTCTTCCACAACGCCAAGCTGCTTTTGGAAGCACTCCAGTCTAGTCCCGATCCTAGTCCCAGTCCAAGTCTTAGCACTAGTCGCCGTGGCTAATGTAATTATTTTGTGAAATTGCTCGAGTCTGCCACCTGCAACGTTCAGCTGCACTTGCTGCACCTTCGACTCCCTCGGCTCCCGCCCGCGCGCCTCCTCCCAGTGCACGCGGACACCTTTGGGACAACTGGGAACGGTGGCGGGAAAAGTGGAACAGCCAGGTGCATCGACCCCAGCTCAAAATAGTTGCGCGCTGTGGTCGATGGACTACAAAGTTTCCATCATTTTCATGCGCAAACTTTTCAGTTTCGATTGATTTCATTGCAAAAAAACATACAAAAAAGGCGTAGGAGAGCACTAAGAAAAATATTCTATAAATTATATATCAGTAATTAAAATATAATAAATTGTTGTAATAATTTATATATATTTCTAAAATAAATTAGAAAAGATTAGGAAAAAAGAAGCTGTTAAAACTTGAAGGTTTTACCAAAAATAATTTAAATAAAAGGCTGCCTTTTAATTAGATTAAAAAATAGTATTTTAAATAAAATAAAAAAGTTTACAACAAAAGCAAACAAATTTTAACAAAAATACTACAAAAATACTGCACAAATACTAAGAAGTTGCGTATACGCAATGTTGATTAATCCACGTGTATTACGTATACGCAATAGTTGGTTTTTTTGTAACAAATATTTATGCAATTCATATTTTATTGATTACTTCTCTAATTTTCAAAGTATTCATTTTAATTTTAAGAAATAAAATACCCTAAAAAATATATTTTTTAAGCAGAAAGCATAAGCTCTTGTTGCCGTGCACAATTAAAGTGAGCGAGAAACCTTCAAAGCGAATCAATGGCAAGCACGTAGATGGCTCCGGGCCAGAACTGAACTCGGCACAGGGACTGCATGGGGACTGTGCAGGCATTAAATGCGAAATAGTGTCAAGTGAGCGGTGGCAACTTGTCGACTGCAGTCACACTGCCCCCTCATCCGCGCCCAAAGAACCGAGAGAATAAAACAGAAAGCCCGCAGACAGAGACCCTGAAGGCAGCCAAAAAAGAAAAGAGAAAGATGAAAAAGTGAAAAAATGAAAAAGATGGAGAACAAGAATGGAAAACTTTTGTGCAACCGCAAATATGTGTGTGCGGCTCTGGTATTGGCAGTAGCAGTAGCAGTGGCAGTGGCAGTAGCCCGGCCTCCTTGCGACAGGAAATAAGAGTCCTGGATAAAGCCTTTATGCACACACCTTATGGCACTGCCTAATTGAAGGTACAAGTGCGCACAGCCCCCGTGCGGTTGCAGCCTGATTGCGTTTTTGATGCCATCACAATCACAATCGCAATTCGATTTGTGCGTACATATCGGGGCTTGGATTTGTTGGGATTTGTTTGCTACGAAATGGGTTTAATATATATTCTATATATCTATGTATATATGTAAATGATTTTTTATTAAACATCAACTGTTGCTGTTCGTGGTGGTGTTCGTTGAGCTGTGCGGATACGCAATATTGGTTAAAGCACGCGGATTACGTATGCGTAATTTTAATAAGAGACTTAAAAGGAGTTGCTTCTTTATTTTATTTACAAAAATAACATATAAAGAAAGCTAAAGAAATTAACTTATTCATCAAGATGTTAAATAAAATATTAAATAATAATTTAATATTAATAAGGAGTTATTCCATCAAAAAAATAAAAAATAAAAATTATAGCTTAAAGATATAATGGCTGTAAAAAACAAACGTTTTAAAACTAAGAACATGTATCTAGACTTGAGAATTTAGCTTCCACCGATTAATTTAAGTTAAAAAAATCAACCACTTAGGAGCCATTAGGAACAAAAAGGATAATAATTGGATTCATCAATAAAAATCGATTAAAATTGATTTGTTTAAATCAATAATAATCATTATCTTTTAGCAGAAAAAATAAAAATCGACAATAATGAGTATTTTGGATTTTTATTATTTTGCTCAACCTGAAATCATTATTAATGATTTAAAAAAAAATACAAGTCAATGTGTAATCATTAACACCTGATTTTCTGAATTGAATTGAATTCAAGGCAAGTTACCATAAATACATTTTTTAAGGTTAACTTTTTTATTTTAATGCTTTGTTTACTTATTAACGGTCTAATCTTACTTGTTTTGCTGGTAGTGACTTCGCCCTAAAATTTATGCCAAAAAATCTCGCACATGTGCTCTTATAATTCCCAACTGGTTCTAACATCTCTGGCATGAGGTGAGGTGACGTTTGCCAGCCAAGTCTTTGATATGTGTGTATGATGATAGTGTGTGTGTGTGTATGATGCTAGTGTGTGTGTGTGTATGATGCTAGTGTGTGTATGTATATGTGCTATTACAGAAGTAGAAAGTCTCTACTTATAATATTCCTTAGCGTAAAAGTAAGGAATGTTATTTCTCTATTCAAAGTCTCCATGAAAAAAATGTTCTCTTTATTCACCTCTAAAGATTCTATAAATTAATATATTTTATATATCCCTTTACAGCCCCGATTGGCGGATATGCGCCGGTCTGCCATCCATACCGGTGACCCGGACATGGGTTACTATCGTCTGCGTAGCTTCAGTATAACCTCTCACGGAGTTTGTAATTTGGGCGACTCCCTAAGGTGAGTTTCAAATTAAAATTTAGAAATAAATAAAGATAATAATTGAGATGCCATTTAAATGTGATAAGAAAGTGGACTCATTGAATGTTTAATGTCTACTTGTAAATGATTTCCCGCATATATTATTATTATTATTATCATTTCTTGTTTTTCGCAGGAGCCGCAGGTCACGTTCGATCAAATCCGTGACATCCACGGGCACATCCACCAGCGGCCTGGATCGTCACAATAGGTGAGTTCAGGAGTGGTTCAGTGAGTCAATGAACACGAGTGGCTCTGACTGAGGCTGCTGGCTGCTGGCTGGCAATAAATTGTTTATAAAATGACAATAAATCCCCACGGAGACAGTGGCAGTTCGCATGGTGACAACAATGCCACCGAGACGTGCGGCATTCGCACGTCGTCTATATAGTCGGCACTAATTTCATACAATTTCCACGCCAAACAATTTCCGCTGCCATTAACAACGGCCCGATAAAGGGGCCGCGCCAGCCAGCCAGACCAAGATGGACGCGGAGGGATGCTGATGAAGATGAGTGTGTGGCAACAATGACGAGGCATTTTCCGTCTCATTGTCAATGGAAAGCCACCGCCGCCGCTTGTCTGATTATTGTTATTATGTCAGTGCTGGCAACATACTAAATATTTCCAAAAACAATTTACGCAAAATCTGGTTAAAGGGGCAGTTTTTAGAATGAAACAATATACATTTAAGGTTTACTTTTTTTGTTGTTTTATGTTGCTCTTTTTTTCATGTTAAGAAAGTATGCTTTAAGGAAACTCTATCAAATAATTGAAGGAAAAAATGTGTAGCATCTTACTACTTATGGTGTTATGACACTATATATTTTCAGTAATTCAAATTTTTTCGAAATTTTCTAAGGAGTTACATCGTCAAAATTGTCAAATATTTACAAAAAATTTTAATTTTTAGAATATACAATGTATAATGCTGATTTGTTAATCTAGTAAAAAATAATTCATTTTTGGCTTAGTTATAATTATTTTCATGATCCAACTGCAAGGTTTTTTGGTTCGGTTTTCCGAAGTTATCTTTCTGTCTCGTTGTTTTTCTTTAATTAAAATTGTAAAAAAATTTTTGTATATAATAAACAATGCATACATTTCCATATATTTCTTTGCATACATTATATTATTTTTTACGATGCAGTGTCATAACGCCATAGAGCAACCAATATGGGATGCCTTTTACTTTCTGTTTCAAATATCAAACTAAAAAAGTTGCAATCAAAAAACTTTATAAATAATAATAAACATAAATAATGATCTTAACCTAGAATATACAGTCAGCACTGATAATTTTTGTTACCTTAAAGAACCCCGATTGATTTTTGTGTTTTTTCCTTTCCCCCCGCTATCACCCACCCTTAGCAACGCATCGCGGGCCTCCGGAGAAGTCGGGGACGGAGGGGATCCCATGGTGCTGGGGGACAGGCCGCCGGATGGAGATCCCAATGTTCCCGCCTTCAAGATTGCCATGCTCGGCGCCTCCGGCGTGGGCAAGACCACCCTGACGTACCAGTTCACCACATCCGACTACATATGCGCCTACGACCTGAGTCTCGGTAAGTGGAAGTTCTTTCCCAAAAATTCTTCCCTTCGAAATGCTCTCGGGGTCTTAAAGTCTAAGCTGGGAGCTACAAGTTCTTAGCCCATTGCTATTTGCTATTTGTTTCTCTGATTTCTTAGCTTAGTTTCGGTACAATCATATTTTTATGCCCTTGCAGGGTAATTCTCAGTTTAGTCAGAAGCTGAACGAACCATTTCCGACCGTATATAATATATTTTTCATCAGCATTAACAGCGGAATAAATCTAGTCATGTCCGGCAAGAAAAAAATTATCAATTTTTTGAAAATTTCATAAAATTAAAATTTCAAAAATTTGAAATTTTTTAATTAATATTATAATTAAAATTAAAATTTAGTATGCAAATTTATTAACGAAAGAATAACTAGCATAGAAAAGTATACCGAATTGAAATTAATGAAGTTTTAGCTCAGTTATGATCAATTTTAAACTGCAAGGATATAACAACTTTCGGCTCCCCAAATTTAGCTACCTTTCCTGTTTTTAATAATTTCAGAGTTTTTTTGCTAACCAAAATACTTTAAGAGCTCACAAATAAAGCTTCAACATAGACCTGCAATTATAATGTTTAAATTTCTTAATTAATAAAATAAAATATATAAGACTCTAAAGTTTAGAAATCGATATTCAAACTTGAAAACTTATGGCTGAAATTTTACATAACTGAAGAAATTTTAACAATATAATTTATTATATTCTTGTATGTATCAAACAAGAATATTTTTAAAATATTAATAATTAAACGTTTATAGATAACTTTTTAGGAATATATGTCTTATTTTATTTTTTTTTTAATAAAACAAATGATTAGCTTTATTAAATTAATATATAAAAGAACTGAACCCCAAAAACCCTTAACAGCTTTGCTCAGTACAAAAACTTGCAGGAAACCGCTAAACAAGCATTTATAAATACATTTCAATACATAAAGATATATATTTAGAAATGATTTAAAATTCAAGCTTCGACTGTATGACCTGGCATTAATCCAGGTGACTTGTAGTTTTTGTTTAAATCCAGTAAATGGCAAAGTAATTGAAAGCCAAGTCCCCGCGAAGACACGGCCTCTCCTGCCGCGCGGCTCCTTCACTATGCGGCTTTTAATCAAACACATTTGCATTTTAATTACGGCGCAAAGTCATAAAATATGAAAAGCGCCAGCGCTAATTTTATTAACTTTCGCGACCATATCAGGAAGAGAGTGTGGGGGAGGGGTATTTTCGGGGAAAGGAGCTCTGGAGCCCTTAAATGGATTTTTGGCAGTGGAGAATTTCCATTAAAATTGTTTTAAATGCAACTAGAAACTAAAGTTGAAGCTGGGGAATGTAACTGAGATTATCATGCATAAAACATAAATAATTATTAAATTAATAAGATAACACAAGCATTATAGTTTACTATCTTGCCACCATCAAGCCTTCTTTTCCGCCCATCTTGTCATTCCCTTTATTTTTGCGAGACACGTGTCGCCTTAATTGAGGGTCAAGGATGCATCAGGATGCATCCGATTCTTGGCCGGACTCTCGGACTTTATCGAATTACCTTTTGAGCAGCTCTCTGCTGCCCAGCCACTGAGCTAATTACAGCTGAGACATATTCCTGAGGCCTTTTCTCGGGTAATCCGATTGGGCGAAAAGTTGCCGAAACTTAATATTTCATATTTGCAGCAGATAATTGCAGGCCACGACAGTGCAACATCTGCATATTGATCTAAAATGTACATAAACGTTTTTATTAGTAATGTTTAAATTTAAGAAAATAATTTAAAAATAAATAAGAAATAGAAATGCAACATTAAATTAAAGCGTAACGTAGCTTTCGATAAACAAGGAAAATTTAAATACACATATTTTCTAGTAATATTTTGCAAGTCTGTTTAAAAGTCGCGGGACTTTTTCAAAAGTCTTTTTAAAGAACAAGGAAATTATATATGTTCTTAACAAGAAAAAATTAAATTAAAGCGTAACGTAGCTTTCGATAAACAAAGAAAATTTTAATACATATTTTCTAGTAATATTTTGCAAGTCTGTTTAAAAGTCGCGTGAATTTTTCAAAAGTCTTTTTAAAGAACAAGAAAATTATATATGTTCTTAACAAGAAAGGAAACAAGAACAAGTAATTGAAAATAAATAAATAAATAGCTATCGATAAATAATACCTCATTTTAGATAGGAGGGAATTTATGCTCTTAAATGTCTGATAAACTAAATTTCTTATTTTAGAATATTCATGCATTTTATATATTTATTAATCCAATTTTTTCCTAGTATTTTCCATAGTTTTCCAATGCCATGTCTCTTGACCTTCCACCCTTAATTAAAATAGTTGAATTATTTGTGCACAAACTTGTATTCGGTCACCCCTGGCGTATGAGTGATATTTACTGTATGGCGCTGCTGCTGCTGCTGCTGCTGCTGGCAATGCAACCGCTGCAAACTGTTGCGCGTGGCGTAATTTTGGGATTCAAGTGAAAGCCTTTGGCCAGGATGATGTGTGCGTTGTCCCTGCTCCTGGGCCTGCGCCCTTCCCCTGCCATTTGCTGGGGTTACGCAGCCTTTGAGCCTCGGGTCCCAGCCTCCCATTGGGATCACGCAGAAATTTGCAGCTTTCTGTTGTCGAGATAATAAAATTCCAAGTTTTAATTAGCACAGCAGCAGCAGGAGCAGGAGCAGGACCAAGAGCAGGAGCCAACTTTATGACCGCCACATACAATTGCCAGTGTGGCCAGGCTTGTGTGCGTTGCTGTTTCATTTTTCCCCCCCGACCTTTGTTAGCGCGTTTTCGGGGAAATGGCAAAGGAAAAGGGAATGGAATGGAATGGGCCTGTGCCTGTGCCTGCAATTCTATGCCTGCAGGATGCAGGATGTCTCCTGCTCTGTGTGCGTGTGGCCCTTTTCCTTTCTCTAGTTGCCATTTTCTGTGTTTTTAGTGCCCTTCTCCAGGACACGCAAGCGATTACACTGTTAACAATAAATTTTGTAATGCTAAAAATATTAATAAACTATCAAAATTAAGGATGTTGACAAAATACTAGCTAAGAATGGCAGAAAATATGAATACTGCATCGATATTTAAGGAATTTTAGCGATAGACAATTCAAATAAATCGATATTTTAACTATAAATCAATTTTCCTTTTAATATAACGAAAGAAAAACAATAATAGCTTTATTTCTTGTTTCTTATATTTGTTGATAAAATCGATATTTGAAGATCAATATCACATTCTTCGATATGTTTTTCGGATTGCTCCTCTTTAAATACACTCCAGCTCACATTTATAAATTAAAATCAGAAAGAGCTAATGCTTTTTGCTCTGTGTAGGACTGCGTGTGGGTGCCTGGCATCTCTCACTAATGGCAGCCGGCGTGGCGTTGCATGACCAAATCTGGGCGAGGGCCCAGCACTGACTGGACTTGACCACTCCCTCTGAGCAGATGTTGGATTTATTACATTCCACCTCCGATTCAACTAAATCTAGTCGGGCCCTGCCCTCCTTTTTTGCCCTTTGTTTCATTCTTTTCCTAGATTTTTCAAGACTGTGAGTCTATTTTAGTGTGTTAGAACCTTTTAAGCACAACTGTACTGCTGTCATAACTCGTTTAGTTGAAAAACTTGTTTAGTTTAATGTTAAAAACGAGGAAATCTCATTTAGGATGAGTTTTTATTACTCTAATAAAGTCAAGAGTCTAGAGTTCGTGCACTTTTGGGTACAACTGTACCTGTATCATGTCGTGACTTGTAAGAACAACTGTAGTTTTGAAGCACAACTGTACCTGCACAATAACACATTACTAAGCTGTTAATTTACAGAATAATAATTAAAAAAATTCTCATTTATTATTTAATACCTTAAAATTCATAAAATTTAAATTAATCCTAATTTTTGTTAATTAATTATAATTGATTATAATTCGACCGCAAGGTGTGAAGCGATAAATGAGAGCTTAAATGCTGCGCAAACTACATACGCAGGACCTTTTGGTAACCATAACCACTAATAAGCCACAAATCTCTTGGCCAAAACATTTCTAAATGAAACGTTGTTGGCTCTCGCCGGGTTGGCCGGAGAGTCCTTTCTGTCCTTTCAGTGCCTTGTTTGCGCAGGAATTTATATAATTGCATTGCAATGACTGGCTTTTGGTTTGCCGCCACCGCCACCATGACTAATCGGCTAAGTCCGTGAAAGGACTCACAGGACACGCTTATTGTTGTTATACATTTCCCATTCAATTTCTGCAACAAAAAAGTCTATATATATATTTTACTTGCAACATGCAAATGAAAGTGGAACTCGAACTGGAACTGGAACTGGGATCTGGCTGAGGCGGAGTCCCTGGCACATAGCCCAAGGGAACTGTCCTCCAAATATTTGACACAAACTGTATGCAAACAGAGTCGAAGTTGGACGCAAACTGCAGTCATTGTCTGCCGGGGTCTGGGTCCTGTCTCCTACCATTATTTCTCCTTTCTGGGAGTGAAGGTGGAATCTCTCTTTACCCCCTTTTTTGGCTCATGTTAAACTGCTGACAAAGCTAAACTCACTGAGAGAAATCAAAGGAATTGATTCCTCTTTCTAGTGTTTTCGTGATGATTAGGAACGAATAAACATAAATGATAGCTAAAATAGGGTAACTTTTAAGCTAAATTAACTTAATATCTGTAAAAATACTTGGTTAACTATTTATTTTGTCCAGTGTTGGTTCTTTCCATGTCCTAGAGCAGGCTTTACGAGCTGCCAACACCACCCCCCACACGGTTGGGGGGCCTGTTCAGTATATTCTCTGGGCTCCCTGCTCCCTGTTCACGTTTTATGACTCGTTTCGGTTAAAAAACGAGTCAATGACAACGACGTTAACTTGCTGGCCAAATAAAATCACTCTGATTACGGTTTTATGGCCGCCACGCCCCCCTCGCTGCTGCAATTTGATCGATTTTAAGCCAGCTCTGCAAGTGGTAACTGCACTTTGCGACCACATTCTGTGGCAAGTAGTGCCTTCTGGGAACGGAATTCAACAGAGGCGGGAATGGGAAATCGTGTTTAAATCGTTCTTTGTAGCACATTTATATATGACGTTAAAGCCTTACTAAAAACTGAGGAGAACCTTAGGTGAAAGGGGTTGCTTTTAACGTGTAACTACTTTGGTAAACTCTTTGGCATATGGCTCTTCTTTCGGGAACAAACTCCTGTTGAAAGAAGAATATATATTATAAATAAATATAATATATAAAAGGCATTCTGCAACAACACTGCACTTCTCAAAAAGGTTTAGCTTATAGAATGGAGCTCAGAGAAAATAAATAGTAAACCCCTCTTACTTTTTTTATTGTAAATTTTTTTTATTGTACACTTTTTTTAGATGATGACTATGGCCAGAAGAAGGTGTCGGTGCTGCTTGACAACATTGAGACGGACTTGGAAATTATTGACCATCCAGCGAGCGAGATGTCGGTGAGTAGGTAGCACCCAGAACCCAGAACCCATAGCATGTAGCGCAGTGTAGTGCGAAGTCCTAGCATCCTGGTCGTAGTCGAAGCTCCTTCTCCGCCACCAACTCCGCCACCCCCTCCGCCACTGGGCTCCAACTGGGCCAGCTGTGGCGGGTTAAGGGCCATTCAGGGGCCAACTCTCCCATCCTCTCCCTCTCCTGGCCAAATGTCATTAACACTTTTGTGCCTTTGTTGCGAGGCTTTAAAAGAGAAACAAAGTAAGGTCTGAATATATTTATGAATATTGGTTAAACTTGAGGGGCTTAATGGCTACTTAAATCCCTCAAAACACCATAAATTTCCAAGACAAATCAGCTGGAATCAAGTTTATTGTATGTTTCCTTAAATTCATTGAATACTTTACTCTCTTTTAATTTCCATTGGGGTCGCCTGCTAAGCGGTATAATTTCACAGGCAGTGCTTTAAGTCCTTAAGTCAGCCGGCCAAGGTCGCCGGCGAGGACTTGTGGCAGCTGCTGAGAGAAAGGCGCTTAGCCAAGCGTCCTGGACGGAAGGGAGGGGTTGTAGGAGGATGCATAAGGCCATGATTTCAGCATTTCGCAGCATTTTTTTGTGTAGCCTACTTAGCAGCGCCATATGGCCATCGAACTTTCACTGCCCCCGAACTTTCTCCCCGTTCCTCCCCAGACGGAGGCCTTCTGCGCCACCTACAACATCGATCTGTTTGTGGTCGTCTACTCCGTGGTGGATCGCAAGACCTTCAAGGAAGCGGAGCGCGTGCTGCAGTACCTCAAGGAGAACGAGATGCTGCTCTCGCGCGGTGCCATTCTGGTGGGGAACAAGACCGATCTGGAGCGGCATCGAGTGGTCAACCAGTACAGTGAGTACATTTTTTAATTTACTCTTTGAATTTCTATATAAATAACTGTATAATTTACTATATATTTCACTATCTAACTTTATAAATCACTGCATAAATTTCTAGATATAAACTTAACTTTCCGTTCCCGTTTCAGTGGGCCGCTATGTGGCCACCCAGATAGCCTGCAAGTTCATCGAGACATCCTCCGGACTGCACCACAACGTGGACGAGCTGCTCGTGGGCATTGTGGCCCAGGTGAAGCTCAATCCGCAGCGCCTGCGGCGGCTCACGGAGAAGGAGCTGTACGAGCTGCTGAATCTGCAGAGCGCCATCCAGAAGCACAGTGGCATGCATCACCGTCGCATGGTCCGCCAGATGAGCGTCTGCCAGGGCGATGAGGAGGAGCCGGAGGAGGAGAAGGACGAGGAGGAGGAGATGGAGAACATATGACAGGAGGAGCAGCAAGCGGACGGAGGAGGCAGGAAGACCCGCGTGGAGAATCCCAATCGCAAGCCCTTGAATCTGGAAAGCATCCTCAAGATGGGCGAAAGTGAGATTGAGGATGGCGACGTCTCGGAGATCACACACCATCAGCAGCAGCTCAGCAAGTTCGAGCTGCTGGCCGCCAACGAGGAGTTCCACCGCCACCGAGCACCTCGACGGCCGGCCTTCGGCAAGAGACGCTCCTTCGACGGCGCCACCTTCACATCCACCGCAGCCGCAGCCATGGCAGAGCTGCAGCGTCGCCACGAGCTCCGCGCCCTCGACGACTCCCAGATCCCGGATGAGGAGGAGAGGCTACGGCACAGGAACAGAGACAGGGACGGCAGGAATGGCAGCGAGGATGAGGAGGAGGCTGCTGGAGGCACCGACCCCGCCGGGGCACCACGGAGCTCGTGCAACCGGAAGGTGGTCAAGAAGCTAACCGCCCGCACCAAGGTCTTCATCTCGTCGGTGCTGCGCTTCAAGAAGGCCATCAATCTGCGGCGTCGCAACTCCTCCAGCTGCAGCGATCTCTTCGTGATCTAAGCTGGCGAAGATCAAGACGACGGGCGAGACGGGCGAGGCATAGACTGACTGTATATAGAGGGGAATCAAGGAGGGAGAGTAGCATAGGATCAGGGTAAGTGTCTAGCGGAAGTAAGGGAGAATGATGATGGTCCAGGGAGGGCACAGCGCTCGGCGAGGGTTCCACAAGCAACTACAGGGAGTCGTCACCAATTTTAGTCACAAATATTTTTTGGAGCACCAGCTTGAGAGGATTTCCGAGGAGATCGAAGAAGGATTCGAGGTTTTTACTGCAGCTGCGAATGCCGACAATAATTTTCAGTCCAAAGAATATTGATCAGCAGACTTTTTAAGCACCAACAAATCGGAATATGCTAAAAATACCTGCGGTACTTACACGATTTTATGGCAAATTTGCAAATTAAAAAATTATACTAAGCAGCAAGCAAAGAGGCAACCTTAAAAGGTAAAATACAGATATCAGAACATGCAACAAGTTTGAACAGCGAAGTGCGGCAATAATATATATTTTATTCAAATGCAGGAATGTATGAAAATTAGCAAACTACCAAGCAAAACATTCCAGAAAATACCTTTCGCTGAGCTTGAATTTCCACAAACAACAAAGTCATTGAAAAAAAAAGAAAACAAAAGCAGCTTTTTGACCAAGGAGCACGCGAGCTAGAGAGGTGCAACATTTTCAAAAAATCGTCCATTTAAGATAGCCACAATATTTTAGAATATTTTAATCACTTCCTATGCAGCAAAGAAGCTATTTATCTTGGGAGTGATCCTCGCTTCTTTATTTTAATTAAGTGTCCTTTGGCAATATTAAAAGTATATAAATAGACAAGGAAGTTGTGTTCGAGATATCAAAATTTCAATACCCTTGCAGTTTGCAATTGGATCAGTCGATGAATTTTGAAACCATTTTATGTTAATGTTAATTTTTTGGGAATAACAAAGCTTGAAATTATGATAACTTGGCAAAAAATGCATTAATTTCAATTGGAACTTTATTGTGGTAGTTTTTATAAGATTTACAAATTCGCGTACTAACATTTGACATTTTTGATTATTTTCGTTTATTTTTCACAATTTTACCTTATAAAATACTCACAATTTATTGGATATTTTTTTTTGTACCTGTCATATCAGATAGACTCGGCTGTCGACGCTGATCAGGAATATATATGATTTATAGGATCGGAACCCCTGCAAGGGTATAATAATCAAGGAACAAACTAACCAAATAGAATAATTATTTTAATATTATATTTTATTCCTTATATTTTGTAGAAATTATACAAATGTGAAAGAAAGTTGCACCTTAATAGTCGCTGCTCGTTTTGCTTTTGCTGAACAAATATATATTGTATTACAAACAAAAACTATATGCAAACAATGCCCCAAGGAAGATATTTTTGGAGGCGGCATTGATAACCACAATCAGGATTATACAAATCACAAGTGTTTTATTATCAATGTGTAAATGTTGTGAAAGAAAATACCTTTATATAAAAAATAAAAGTAGCACACACACATCAAGGGAAAAGTCTCTAGCAGATGAGCTATATTGAATTTATTGAAAAGAAATAACAGAGGTATTACTTATATTAATAACTTAAGTTAGTTTTCTTATTTAAGTTAAATGAATTTCCTTAAAATGTATTAAATGAAACAGCAAAACTTTTGCAGCCTAAAAAAAGCATTTCTTTAAATTAGAATTATTTGCTTTAAGAAAATTTTCCCAATTAAGATTTTGTGTTTCCTTAATTATTGAATTTTTGTATATTATTAGTTAATTTTGTATGATTTATTTGTTATTTATAATTAGAAATATTTAGTTTTTAAAAACTTACACCACTTTCACTTCTGTAACTTCACATAATTCTCGTTCTTCTTGTTGTATTTTTTGTTTTGTTTTTTTTTTTTTTGGTTCTTAAGGTACTCAATTCCTAGCGAAGAAAGGTTAAGACAGAAGACAGAAGGCCAACAAAATTGTAAACAATAGTGGCAGCAAAATGGAATAAAAACGAACAAAGTACGCCACAGTTTCCACTTTGGGTGTGTGTGTGTGTGCTCAACAAAGAGCTCTGCTCTGCAGAAAGTCAACAAAAAATCCAAAAAAAACAAAAAACAAATTGAAAATGACAAAAAAAAAATGTAATGAAAACACATACAGTCACCACCAACGACAAATATATACAGCTGCGGTCAGTATTTCAGCACTAAGCTGATGTTCTTCAATGATTATTATTATCTTATTATATAATTAATATATTATATTAGTTAACTATATTTAATTAATTAATTATATATAATTTTATTGTTTTTAATGTTTATTTCATTTGGTATTTATTTAGTTCACATTAATTTATTATTTATTATATTTTTAGCTTTGCATATTTAATTGTAATTATTTTTGAGGCCGCAACTGTAGACACTCATCGTACCTACACCGAACCGAACAAAACATGTTGAAACATGCCAAAGTGCTGGGCAAAGAAAAGGGAATTACTGTATGTTGTTCCAGCTCGAGAAACGTAAGGTGTTATGTATGTACATGGGATGTGGGAGCCCTGATCCAGATCGGGAAAAGGGATGAACGAACAAAGTGAACGGAACAACGAAATGGGAGTGACCTGATGTAGGAACGGGAAGAGTTAGACAAAGGCAAGGTCACACTGGCACACACTACCTACCTTCTTCGGGGTTATCTCTGAACCCACTATGCAGACTCCAAGCAGGGGCTCACACAGACATGCATATCTCACATATATCCCTCGGGAATATGGGGAGAGCACATCCCGACTTTATTACGTTATAATTTTCCAAAGAACTCACCGAATTTAGAGCCACTTCTACTTCGAAAACTGAGACTGATTGTCCGTACGATATGTTTTATCAAACCATTATCCTCGAACCGAGGAATCCCTAGGACAGGACCCCTTCGACGATGTACACCCCTGCTGATGCTTCTTCACTCCCCCGCACACAAACACCGATAAACTAGGCTTTAAGAGTTCTTAATCAGAGTATCTAGCCCTAAGACCAAGAGACATATATCGAAATATATACACATATATGATTATATAGCCCATATTATACAGATATACACACACACACACGTCGTGAGACGCCTCTCTAGTACGAAAAATGGGGGAACTACCTAAAGTTAATTTAGAAAACTTTATACGAATTTCGGACAAGACCTTTGAGTGGAATTTTTGATAGCCAGCTAGGCGGACTTGTTCTATATCATATATATCAAGTGTGTGATAGGCGGAACGGAGGTGGATTTAGTTATCGATTTAGTAAGAAAAACATTGTCCCCTTATCGGTTTCCTCCCCTCTTTCTCTCTACAAAGGAAGTGTACGAAAAAATTAAAAAAATAAGAAAAAGCTATACAAAAATCATGAAGAAAATCCCCCTTTTTGACTAACAAAATTGTTTACAAATCAAAAGAATATATGTAGTTGGATTCTATATACACGAATATACAAGAATATATACACATATATATGTACTTACGAGTATGAATACATTTTTTTTATGTACGTTAACCCTTTGATGATGTATTTGTGTGTGTTTTGAACGAAATCTATTTGTAATTGATAACTATACGTATATACACATATATATATTGATATATTGATATAAAGAACGACAATTTGCTCCCTTTCCAATGATTTCAATTCAGTTTTTAAGGATTTCCGTGCAAAGCAACTAAGTTTAGTGAGAGCAAAAAGGATGAAGGTTCCAGGGGAAGGCTCCCAATTTGATCCAAACGCATTTTTACTAACCGGAACAGGGGTGCCCAGTAAAAACAGCTATTTCAACAACTCAACAACAAATTGCATTTGAAATAAATTGAAAAGTTTATGGTGAAACCTCTGAAAGTGTTGTGGCTGAGCTCAACGAGTAGCAAGAGAGCAAGGGGAATACGTGTGGGCACCCCTGATGCGCTTTGGAAATTCGTATACATTATTTGTAATTTTTTTTTTTTTTGTTGCGAAACCGAGCCATTCAATCAAATTGAATCGGACTGCAGAGTTTCATCCAACCCAATACAACTTACATATTTTACTCTATGTGTACAATTAAATAAAATATTAATGTATATGTAAAAGATATATATGACTTGCAGTTTATTTCTTGGGGAACTGGGGCTGGAGTTGGAGCTGGGCTTGCCAGCTAATTAAGGAATGCCATAGATCCGGAATCTGGAATCCATCACGCCCCGCCACGATGCGCATAGTTTCTAATTAAAAGTTGCTCCGGCGCAGAGTTTGACAAATGGTGCGGCCGGCACTTAATCAACTCGAAAAATGTGTGTGCTCGGAGGCCTTGGGAGTCCCCAAAAGTCTGGGACACCGGCAAGGAGCGAGAGTGGGCCCATAAATGGACTAATCAAAGTGCCAGAGATGCCGGGGAGGCCAGAGATAAGCCTGTGGTAAAGCGGAATATGTAAGGTAGACCGGGCATTAATTATAAAGGCGGTACACTGCTCAAAAAGTCGGATCTAAATGGGAGTTAAATGAGTTCTGAATTCCAAAAAATGCACAAAAAAGATCTTTAAGACAGGAACTTGGCGAATAGATTCAGTGTGTAATTCCAATCTAAGCTGGAGATTCTGTGAATAGTTAGCAGCTTAGATCCATTTAAGTTTTTAAGAATTTATGCACTAGATTCCTTCACAACCTTTATTGGTTTTCTCTTTAAATCGATTAGCAGTGACTTGTTCTTAATCTAGTTGAAACTTGCAACACATAATTACTAATAGTTATCATTCAGCAAACAACTGCCTTGTTGCCTTGATAGGAACTTCCTTTAAGCTGAAAAATAAACCCCTTTGCATATTTGTAAATTTTGAGAAATGATAATTCCTGCTCTTTGTGGCTTATTCACATCCTGTTGACATCCTGATGACAACTGCAGCCTTAACCGCTGCACATTTTGCGGTTAGTTGAAACTTATTGCCAGAACAGGTAAATATTTCCCATTATTTATGCGGAGGACAGGTGTCAACACAGCAGGGAAGTCTCTTAGCCGAAGAGGTAAGAAAAGGAACCTGTGCTTACATTTTTCCACATTTTTTATTCGTTATTCGTTTAGAAGTTTAAGAAATAAATAAGAACTAACATTTAGCTGATGACGGATCGAATAAATAGCAAATAAATAAGTGAATTTCAGATTCAGGGGACTCCCTAGGCACTAAGTACTAAGTCTAACTCCGGTTCCCGGCCAGCTGCGGCGGTACAAGGTATTTACACTGTTGCCCAGCATGTTGGCAAACTCGCGCTGGCCGCTCAGTTGAAAAAATCCAGGATGCCGTTGAGCAGCTCGTAGGCGAAGCCCGTCTCCTCGGTCGCCTCCGCGGCGGCCTTCTTCTTCTTGTTCTTTTTCGCCTTCTTCGACTTCTTGGCCTTGGGAGTGGTGGAGTCCAGGTCAGCGGCGGCAGGAGCCGGGGTCACCTCACCCTCGACGGCAGCCGGGAGTGCGGCCTCATCAGCTGCAGCAGCGGCGGCGGCGGCGGCGGCCTCATCCTTGGCAGGAACGGTGGCAGCAGGAGCACCCGCCTCGTCCTTGCTCTGCACCAGCTGAGTCTCCGCCTGGCCATCGGTGCTCACATGCTCCCTGGTCTGGTCGGCGGCAGCTGCAGCGGCAGCCGCTGGCTTCTTGGCCGGCTTCTCGTCCTCGTCGTCGTCCAGCTCGTCCAGGAGCCCGGCCAGACTGAAGCCGCCATAGTCAGCGTCTTCGGGCGCCTCGGCATCGTCGTCCTCGGCATAGTCTTCGGTGTCATCATCGTCATCGGTATCGGCATCGGCATCGTTGTCGCTTTCGCTGTCATAGTCGTCGTCCTCGTCCTCGTCATCGTCGCCACCAGCTATGGGATTGGAATAAAAAATATATATATTAGTACAAACTATTTTATGTACCATCGATATATAACAAAAATATCTAAAATTAAAAATAACTAGTACATTGAATAACACTTTTTTTGAGAGTATAGATTTTATTTATATTTTTCGAAATTTACAGTTTAGATAATAAAGATACTATCTAACGATATTGGGAAAATGTTACCAAATATCGTTCGATAATACTTCGATTTCGATATTTTAACTGGCTTATTACTAAGATCAAAAACGAAGCTTGGTTCCACTAGGCGGATACGTGACATGGCGGGAATATTACGCATACGCCACGTGTGTGCGCTGCAAGTTTCACTTGGCTTGGAAATTCGTATTTATTCAACTTGAATATACACTTACGATTTATTTAACTTGAATTAATTGATTTACGTATTCAACTCGTAATAAAGACTCACCGGCAAAGCCAAAGATATCATCATCATCATCGTCATCATCGTCCGTCGCTGGCTTCGCTGGCAGCGGCTCGGCCTCGGCCACACGCAGACCCTCCGGGCCGAACTTGAAGCAGGAGACGCGCAGCGAGGCCTCCACCTCCTCGTCGGAGCGCAGCTCGAAGGCCAGGCAGGCCTTGAAGTCCTTGGACTCCTTGGAGCGCGACAGGCCGTAGACGCGGCCACAGAACTGCGAGTAGCCGCCGGGCAGGCCCACGCAGATGGGTCGGGCCCGCTTGCTGGAGATGCGGCGCGAGGCCAGGGTGATGTCGCCGTACTTCAGGGACACGTTCATCTCGTCGTTGCCCAGGTAGGCGATCCTGGCGCAGCCCTGGCTGGTCAGCAGCGGCAGCCCGAACTTGCGGCAGCAGTCGCACTGCGACTCCGAGCACTTGCAGTACCTGCTGATGGGATTCTCCGGCTTGGCCGTGGTGCTGGGCACCTTCGGTGGCTTGGTGACGGCGGCAGCGGTGGCAGCTGCCTCTGGAGCAGCCTCGGCCACAGGAGTTTCCACAGCAGCAGCAGCAGCGGCGGCGGCGGGAGCAGGTGCAGGAGCGGCAGCAGTGGCCACCTCCGACACGGCATTGGTGGACTCCACGTCCGTGCTGGTTATCTCGTTGGCACTCTCATCAATCGCCGGCACAGCGGCGTCCACCACGTCCTCCACCTTGGGCGGCTCGGACTCTGGCGGCGCCACATTCGGGTCGATCTCCTCGGGCGGCAGGTCCAGTTGCTTGAAGTTCTCCGATATCTTGTCCGTGCGCCGGAAGACGGTCTTGGCCTCCAGCTGGGAGATGGCAGTGCAGGCCACCAGGAGCAGCACTAGCACTAGGTTCTTCCGGTAGCTAGTCATTATGCGAACTGTGGATAGAAGAGAGGTATACAGAGGGGTTAATTCAGTTAAGTTCAATGGGGTTAACTTCGAGAAGAGTAAAAAGAGAGAGGAACAGGAACAGGAAATGCTGCAAATTCTGATATTTTCAAGGAATAAATCATGGACTTGCATTTCGAGGAATAATTAAAGAAAAAATTCAATGAATCCGTCAGAAAAATCGAAATCAAGACCATGAATACCCAAAGGTATTCGTGGAGTCAACAAGCTCCAAATCGGCGCTTTCAAGTGGCCAGCGATTAAGTTTCACCGCATTCTTTGTCCGCTTTTTTCATGCCTTTTGCTTTTCGCAAAGAAATGGATTTAAATAAATATTGACATAATTTCTTTCACTCCGCGCATCTTCAACTGCCTCCGAAACGCAAAGTAAACAAATTAAAGCCCAAAAATCAATGGCTACCCGAGAAGAAACACAAAAAAAAAAAATGAAAATAATAACGAAAGCGAAAAGCAGCCCAAAGAGACAACCAAAATCGAGAGTGAAATCTCTTCTGTCTTCGGTTGCAAAGTTATTTAATTGACGAATTGGGTTAGCCTCATTAGAATAGCCACGAAAAATACCTCGGTCCACCGTTTGGAATTCATTCACTGCTCCGCCAACAAGTCGGAGCTCGTTGCCAACTCAAACGCGGCCCCGGGGCTTGGAGGAGGTTAAAGAGACGTAAGAGGAGGAGGAGGACGGGAACGGGAACGGGGAGTCACCGTCACCGTTGCTGGCAAAGTGAAATTTTCAGCTATTGACTCACTGTGCCGCGACCCAAGAGATGTCCGAATCAATTAGCGGCTCTTAACTGGAGCTCAACTGGCGCAGGAGAAACCCAGGGCAGAACTATTTAAAGACAAATAAATATGCGTGTGAGCAGGAGAGCCCATGCCAATGCTCTTCCAGCTGCTTCCAAGGCAAAGTACTAGAACAATTTGGCGCATTCTCTCTTCGCTCTGTCATTCGTTCAGCGGAGCACCGTTACTTGGCTAATAAGAATCCAATTTGTTGTTGGATTGTCGAAATATCTACACTGTGAGAAAGATATTTAAAGTAATAATCAAGACGAGATATTTTTTATGCATATGTATTTATAAATAAATTAACATTATAGGACTCAACTGATAGATTCTGTGGCCAAGTATCTGCTGTGAAAGTGACCCTCCTTCATTCATTCATAACACTCTCTCACACGGATTCCTCAGCCTGCCTCAATGACTATAGAGTGTGTGATGTGTGTAATAAGCCCACGCTCATAACTGGCTTATTTCGACCATTATCTCCTGGCTATCGCTCTCGCTCTCCTCCTCGCCCCTGTAATGCGGCACATTTCCTTACATCATTTGGTAAATGGTAAATAATAATAAACAGAAATCTCGACCGACTCCGAGAACCTGTTCCACTTTCATTTTTCTGGGCACCGCCTCCCGGCCAGCCCCATTCCCATACACATTCCCATCCATTCCCATTGATGTGACCTTCTGCTTGACTGGATGTGGCTGTGCGGATGGCCATGTGACCCAGTTGGTGGCCGCAGCTAGTATTTGGGCAAAGAAAGTGTGCAGGCGGCTAAATATGGCAGCAGTGGAAGAGCCGAAGACATAGCCAGCGGCAAGTCCAAGTCGCACTTGTCCGAGTCAAGAATGAATGCTGATAACGTTGCCAGTTGGCCAGTTACTCTTTGGAGGCAGTATATTTGGGCAAAGTTATTGAAAGGCCTCATTTAAAGGCTCCTCCAGCCGGAATTCTTCAGGTCTTGAAGTTACCTCAGGGCCTTCTTCGTTTTAAAACGCAATTTTAAGGAGTGTTACTTGTTATTATAACAGTTTTTCTTATTAAAAATATATATAGATCTTAAAAATCAAAATTTTGTACATATTCACGAAAGTAAAGACGGACGCTTCTGTGGCTTTACTTGGGTTAATCTTTCCTACAGAGTTACCACAGCATGTGGGCCGTTGAAACTGGCCTCTTCAATGGATAGTCTCCACACCGCACACACACACATTCATAATTTCTCCCTCATCCCAAATGGGGAACTTCCAAAATCCCAATTGAAATTCCAATACGTAACCGTATAACCCTTTACAAAGAGTTCAGTTCATTTGCATGTCAGCGGGTTTTGGGAGAGCTGATGGAGTGTGGAGATGGGAGAGTGTCGCTCATAGATAGTTTGAGAAAGAGGGGCAGAGCTGCCCCCACGTGTGCGGCGAGTTCTCCCTCGCACACCGTTTGTTTTTTGAGAGCATTTTCGAATTTTGTCAATAAATTATAACGGTTGTGAAAAGTTATTAGCATTAATTAATTATTAAACGCATAGGAAAATAGAAAGTAAGGCACACAGTGGTAAGGCCTTCGTTTTTTTTTTATAGAAAATTATCATAAGCGGAGGGAGGGGGAGGTTCACTGCTCATATCGAAATCGAAACCGAAATCGAACTGTTAATTATTCGGTGCGGCAGCGAAAGTGTCTCTGTCTGCGAAAATTCCGTAAAGATTTCTTTCGATTTCGAATCATTAATGCGACTATTTTTTTCTTAGACTTTTTTTCTCCTCTTTTTTTCTTGATTACGAAACCCATCGCGCCTCCATTATGCTAAGCAGTTTGTCAAACTTTTACATCCTTTAGTTTTTTTAGGGGCTTTATATAACACACATGCATAACCCAACGGAAATTTGCATAATTTTGATTCAGCTTTTGGAGATTTTTCTTTTGTTTTTTTTTTCAACTCGATTTGCTGTGTGTGTGTGTGCTTAACACTTTCTTTGGCGAGTGTGTGTGGGTGAAATCTCCAGCCGAAAGCCAGAAGAGACAGAAGCAGAAGAGGCAAAGGTGAAAAAAAATCAAAGTTACCATAACGAGACAAAGAGAGAGAGAAAGAGGCAACGGGAGAGGAGACCCATGCCAAAATTAAGGTTAAGTTCTTTAATGCAGCCAACGGTGAAATTTTTGATTTGTTTGCTATTCGCGTGGGCCGTGGGTTAATAGAGGGTTAAAGCGCCCGAAAAAAGGGGCCAGCATTTCCGGTCAAGGCTGAACCGATGGACCAGAAAATTGGCCAGTTTTAAGCTGGGAAACAAAACTGGGATTTCCTAACTATTAACCTTTTTTAGGGAAATATTAAAAATATTTCAAGTGTCTTAATTGTTGAAGTAAATATATATTTAATATTTTAAACATGAACTAGTTTTTAGAAAATTATAAAGTTTTCGATACATTTAAAGGCAAAATTCGATATATCCTCCAAAAACTGTGATATTTTTCAGTACTTTAGTCTAGGAATTAACAACAAAAATATAAGCCTTATATTAAATAATATCATAAAAAGAACATTTTTTAAAAATCTGAATTTATTATAAACAATTCGGGGAGCGAAATATCGCATACCCTTGCAGTTTCAAATTGATCATAACTCAGCCAAAAATGCATTAATTTTAATTCTAAAAGCTTATTTGTGTTAGTTTTTATTCCGTTAACAAATCTGCATACTGGACTTATATTAAAATTTTTGTCAAGGGTACAAAAATTGACTTTTTAAATGAAAAACAATTTTTAGAAGACCTTCGTTACTAGTTTTTCCTCACTTGTTGGTATTTGTTTTCGGCAATTAGCCAGGCACAGCTGGCAAAGAGATCTTAGGAGCCAGCGGAGCCACAATTAACCATTAACCCACAGCAACCAGCTGGGGCAACAATCGGACAGACAGTTCCACTTTCCAGCCAACAGCACCCGGGAGCCGAGGCCTCGCGTCTTCGCGTCTTCGCGTCTTCGCGTCTTCAGACAGCGAAGAATGCGACGTTGTAGAAAGTAAAACGCAGAACGCGTTTCTTTTGTTTTGCTAAATTCAAATAAATTAATGACAAGCCAAGGAAGAATGCGAGCTACGTAGATGGAGATCTGAAGAGTTAGGAGCCAGAAGCCGAAACGGAATCCCACTCGCAGTCGAAGTCGAACTCAAAGTCGGAGACGCAGACGAAGTCAAAGTCAGAGTCGGAGCCAAACTGGTTGACACAATTTCACGGCGACTTTTACGTGCAATTGCCTCGGCCTGGCTCTGGCTTTGGCTTTGGCTCTGACTGTGGCTTTGGCTTTACTTTTGGCTTTTCCTGGTCTGCCAGTCATCATCATTATTGGCCCCGTTAAGTGCTCGGTGTATGTTCTGCAACTGTCGACCGCATTTCACCTGTCTCTCTCTTCGATTCACACAGCAACTCTGCTGGCAGCTTTACCTAAGACTTGGCTAATCCTCCTGGTATCCTGGTTATCCTGGTATTCACACACTTGCACTTGAAACACAAACAAAAAAAGGCAACTCCCGGGCTAAGTATTTCTTTATTGTTACGGAAGCCAGCACTAAAAAAAATGATATCGTGGATAGAAGTTTGTGATCTTTGAACGCGCGCTCTGGGAGAAGCTGACTTCGGCTGGGTGCCTTTTAAAGACCTGAACTCAACGCTCGGAGACGCGGAACTCGACTGTGCGCAGTTGGTGGCACCAGGCCGGAGTTATGGGCGCGCGTCCACAGGTTCGGGGCCACCAGCTGATCGAGCTCCGACTCCAGCCACAAAGCCAGCTTTCTTTTCGCACCGCTGCGCCGCGCATCGAACGTGTTGTGAGCCGGCCTTCCGCCTTCCGCTCGGACGGCAGGTAGCTGTTGCGACCTGACCGGTGGGGCCACCTGATCCAACCGATCCGCGCAGTAGGCCAAAATCCATAACCAAATCCAATTCCAATGCCTAACGGTAAGGCGGCGGATCTATGGGCACGTAGCACGTAGCATTCACAGACACACACAGAGAGAAAAACATGAAACTAGGAGTGTACTTTTGTATATAAAAAGAAAAAGATTAAATATTAAAGATATCGAGAGAAAAATAATGATATATGATGATAACATCGGGTGGATAATTATATGAAAAATATATTACATTTTTATGTCTCGATTTTAACATTCAAATATTAATATACATTCATTTGTCTCCTTTTATGATAATATTATTCTGATAAAAACAAAATACCAATCTAAAAGAAAATCTAAATAAAAACAATTACACAGATATTAAAATCAAAGTTTATTTTTAACGCTTATTAAATAATAAATGCATTTTTCCTCCAAATAATATTGCGTCAATAATTCCCTCATTAAATCAATAAATAATTAAATGAAGACAAAAACTCGCTTATATATTTTTCATGTGCATTTAACCAATGGCTCTTCCTGCTCCTCTCAGCAATGGGAACTCCTTTGTCTAGGCATCAGATCCATCACCATGATGACGAATGACCAGCCACACCCTAAGAAGTATGCAGACCTTGAGGGAAGGCCAAGGAACGAAGACAAAGAAGATCTCCATTGCGACCGGGGGATACCCATCCTGGGACACACCTGTGTCAGCTTAAGGCTACGTGATCGCCCTCAATGGGAATCCTGGACACTGCCAAGTCATCCATAGACTTTTTGCCAATTTGTCAGCTCCACGAGTCATTCCATGGAAGGTGACTAACAGAAGATCTTACTTAAATGAATGGGAAATAATTCTGCGAAGGCAGAAAATGTTGATAAGGTATCAAAATTAAATGCGGGGATATGCGGGGTTAATCCATATGCTATTAGATAATTAATCAATTAAATAACCTTTTGGATATGTTTTACGTTAAATGCAATACTTTTCGATAACTAAAAATAAGTACAGTTAAAGTTTGCGATACTTTCGATATGATATTGAGCACAATTTCTTTCATTTCGATATTTCGATGAATATATTCCAATATATATGCCTCTTACAAGAATAAAACCTGCAGATTAGTTCGGTTTTCTTACTCCGCAGACCGTAGATTATTCCAACTTTATGCTAAAATAGAGGCTGTGCCCTGCCTGTCGTGAATGTAATAGGGAAAAGCTTTCTACGGCAACAAAAAAACCCGTTTCGACGCCTTTTATCCAACATTTATATAACCCTATAACGACGACTCGTGATTATTATTTGTCCAATCGATTGACATTTCAGACTTTGGCTAATGAAGAAGCATAAGAGACTTACCTATGATTTACCAAAAAACAACATATTCAACTTGAAATTAAATTATTCAAAATATACCCGGAGAAACAAAACAAGAAAGTGGGTTTAAGTTAGTTCAAAGGCGAGATGTTTGCTTCTTACAAAGGTTATTTCGGAGTCTAACTGCCTTTCTTTGTCGAAATATCCTTAAGAGCTAGGACAGAGTGTAAATCGATATTGGTACTGTATCCGTATTTATCGCAAAAGAATATAAATTTATATGTAAAGCTGCAATTGATTGTCTGCTATATAATCGAAAAGAGACAACTGAATAGACTTTCGGTTATTTATCAATCAAATCAATTTTTCAATATTTAAAGAGTCAATAATTGAATCTTGACGATGGGTTCGATACGATATTGAGCCCGATATCGGGCCCTTTCTCTCGATATACCTTCCTAACTCACTTCCCTGACTTATTCGAAGTAAAACAAATAATTAAAGAGAATGCCTTGTTTAAGGGAATGTTTGAAAACATGTTTTAATAATTGATTTATCATTCACATATGTGGTTTGTATGTTTCTTATGTTGTTTGTTGCTGTATAGGTATGCATTTGTTCTATATAGTAGTTAACATATGGGCGCTGATGCTTTCCTTTCTTTCTACAATCAATTTGAACTGCTCTCGTTCTTTTCGATCATTCATAATTATACATATGTACACAAACACGATAGATATCTCCCGAATACATATATATATATAGTTTAGTTGGGCCAATCGGGGAGAGAGTGGCGGAGGAAACGGAGGACACTTTGAACACTTGACAAAATCATAATAATACTAGTAACAAAACCACATACAGCGTATCATAATATATAATATACATTAAACAATTGCATAACAAGGGTATGGGAGGGGGGACGAACGAATAGAAAAAAAAAAAAACAAACATCATCTCGAAAGGCAGGAGAAAAAACACGTATAATAATTATTTCGGAGCCATTGCACTTAGAAGATGGGGATGTAGTTGTCGATTTTGGCGCGATGCTTCTGGGCGACGCACTCGGCGATCCAGACGATGTTGCGGCACTCCTGCTCCTTGAGCTTGAGGTACGCATAGAAGACGCCAAAGTGGAACTGCTGCAAGAAGGCGTACACGTTCAGCTTCACCTCGTGCTCGAAGAACTTGTCCTCCAGCGTCTTGTCCCCGGGATTGTTGCCAGAGCCATCGAACAAGGCGGCGTACTCCGCATAATACTCGGCCACGGTCTTCACCTGCTCGTAGTCATCGGCCCGAGCGAGGGCGGCCAGGCCATCGGGGTACATCTTGCCGCAGTTGGGATACAGCTTGGCACGGTCGTCCTTGGACAGCTCCGTGCCGAAGGAGTTGATGGTGATGATGATGGCACGACGATCGGCCTCGAACTGCAAGACAAGGGGAAATGAGTCACGTTAATAACAGGGAAACTAGGGAAAGGAAAGCGAAATGAGAGGAATTACAACTCACAGCCAAGATCTCGCACATAACGTCGGCGGTGGCGCCGCCCATGTTCTTGCAGAAGTTATAGAACGCCTCCAAGTATGCCTTGTAGAGCGTGTTACGGATGATCTCAATGTTCATCTCGTCCAGATCCTGCTCCGAAATGCAGTCGACGAAGAAGGGAGCCAGCGGCGTGTCCACCAGCACGGCGTTGTACAGCTCCGCGGGCGTCGAGGCCACATGGATGGCCTCCATCTGCTCGAAGCTGCCCAGGGGATGGCATTTGGGTATCAGCTCCGATATGGGGCGCTGGTGCAGGGTGCCAGTGATCAGCAGAATGATGTTGTCGATCATGTAGCCGTAGGTGATGAAGTCCAGGAAGTTGGACAGCGGCTCGACGGCATGGTTGCGCATGTGCTGGAACTCAATGACCAGCTTCTCGCGCAGCTTGTCGTCGATGACGGACACAGACAGCGGCGAGGGTTCGTTGGCCAAGAAGCTGCCATAGTCCGTGCCCTGCAGGTGCAGCTTAAGGTCTGCAAAAGAATGAAATAGTTAATAATGCATCCGTTGAAGATATTCGATCAAGGGAATATATTTATAAAGGGAAGTTAACAAGACATAAAGGAAGCCCTTGGACTTGAAAGCACCTGACAATTCTGGTTTATATTAAAGTATTTGAATTTTATTGCCTTTACAACTATTTATTTAGTGTTATAGAAGATCTATACGTTTTCATTGATAATGTAGTATTAAAAACGTTAAAAAAATTAATTTAATCATTTTTACTATAACAAATACAATGACAATAAAAAAAAATAGATAAAATCTGCGTAGAATATCTCAAAATCAACACAAAATAACTCTTGAAAGGAATTTTTGTTCAACAGAGAAAACCCATTAAAATCCATATTTGTCATGCTCCCAAATACACGGAGAAAATCATTCCACCTGCTCTTTGTTATCCGCATGCGGTTTATATTGCAAGCCAAGGGCTGGTATTGTCATCGTTATAAACGGTTTTCCGAAAATTCTCAGTTAAAAACTGCGAAAAAAACGTCAACAAATCACAAGACAAGCTTACACACACATACGCAGGCATAACAGCAGTGCATACACACACGCACGCTGCTGTTATCGGCCTGGTCATGTGACCGTGCGGGCGTGTGCGTGTGGAAAAATGTGTAGAGTAGGAGAAACAGTCCCCTCCGGCAATTGGGGCGGAGGAACGGTACTCACCCTCCAAGGTCTCGCACTGCACCAGATTCAGGTAATCCGCCTGCTTCAGGATGCCGCACTTGAAGCCACGGCACAGACCCTCCAGATAGCCATTATCGATGTTGAACATAAATCCCGAGCTGTTCATCTTGACACAAGACACACACAGACGCACAGAGTGGGTGGACAGAAAAAAAAACCAAGACGGCGAGTGACAAAGTGCCTGCTTTCTTCTGCGGTTACTTCTCGCTTTTTGGCTGCTGCACTCGCTCCTCGAGTTGCGCGAATTGTGTGACGAAAGGCGTGGAGTTCGAAGCGAAACGACAGTGAAAATTTAACTTTTTTTCTTTCTGTATCGATCGGGAGTCATATGATTTGGACTAGAGATGGGTCGAGCACAGAGTTGCAAAAACATGACGGTAATATCGATAAGATGCAACATCGCTTTACGCTACTTTGCAACATCTGTTTTACTTTCCAATAGTGTGACGCAAAAATATTGTTAGAGTGGCGTGGAATCGAAAAATATAACCAATATATTGATAAATAACTAATGCTTTTAATAAAATACAATATTGTTTAAATACCCTCAGAAATATCGCATAACGATATCGATGTTTGCAGCTCTAGTTTTCCAGCCAACCAGTGTGACCATCATAACGATTATAATTTGTTATAAAAAGGTAGCAAAATTGGATAAACAAACTGTTCGAAGGTGCATAACTTTGATGAATAAGGTAGGAAACTTAGCTCTAATGAAAACTCATTAGATATAAAAACGTATTGTTCTGAAGTAAAGTAATCAAGTAATCTGAAGTAAATTAATCTGCTTACATAAGAAATAAGCACTGACCACATTGAAAATTTAAAAAAGGATCAAATTGAAAACTTTCATAATACAAAGATGGAAAACTTTGCTGCCAAAAACGTAATCGATTGACGTAGTAAAGTGTGAATATGTGTGTGTGTGTCAAGCTAGAGGCGGCAAAAACATCGTTGGTAGTATCGATACATCGATGTTCAGTTTTCAACTTACAAGCAGACGCAGCCATATATACATACACACTTTGTGGTTATTTTTTGATGTGTGTTTGTTGACGGCGCAATATTTGCCTGCGCGCTATTGCCGGAAATTTAGCGCGTTTTTGCCCCCCACCTAACTCGTTGGACACACACACGGTGAGCAGCAGGCAGCGTGTGGGAGTGAAACTCTAATTTGATGGCGCTGGTAACCAAAACAAGCGCGACGGCCGCTGATGTGTGGCGGATTCATATGTGAGGCGATGCCGACATCCCCAGTCCCCGGCAGCCAAAGTTTTCAACTTCTTCTTCACCTTACGCACCCCGATCAGGAGCAAGGCTTGGAGCGGCGCCACCAAATGATTGGGGGCCATAAATGAATGCAAATTTTTGGCGAAAGAAAAAAAAAACAAAAACAACAAAGATCTCCGTACGAAAGGCAAAAATAGGAGCGGAAAAAACCACGCACACAAATAAGCTTTGCGCTTGTATGCCTTGGCGGTGTGCAGGTGTGCGTGTATATGTGTGAGCTGCTTCGCCTGCTGGCGTGCATGTGTGTGTATATAATCATGTGAAAAATCGATTGGAAGCACTGGCAGCGCAGCAGCAGCGGCGCCAATTGTCGCTAACTATCGAACAAGAAGAAGAGCGCCTTGCAAAGCGCTGGAAAGAAGAAAAAGGAACTGGAGGAAACAAGGAACAAGGTGGAGAAAGATCCGGAACTCAGTTCCGTTACAAACAAAAGGGAAAACCGATCGGCGCTAAAGAGAGCCCTGAGAGATTGTAAGAGAGACCTCGCGGGACCAGCAAGCGAACTGGGAGAGAGACGGCGCAAGCGGTAGAGAGAGCGCGGCGCAGCCAGCCAGCCAGCACACACATATTTCTTTATATAACTACCAGGCGCCGCCGCCAATTCGAAAACGGCCGCAAAACAAAACAAACAGAAAGAGCGACGAGGAGCGCGGGTAGCGGACAGATCCGTTTCGGCCATTAGATGCCATCGAAGCGGCTGTGGCGATCAGCAAAGCGGCGGCTAGAACAAGAACAAGAAGAAGCGAGAGATAAGGAACCAGAGCAAGCAAGGGAAGAGGAGCCAAATCAGGCGAGAGAAAAGGAACAAGACCAAGCAAGAGAACCCTGTTGACCTGAACCCGCAGACGACAATTTCGATTGTTGTTCAGGCTTTGACGAATAATGGAACCAGATCCCAATGGGATAAAAATAGAGCCCACACTTGACCACCACCAACAGCAGCAGCAGCAGCAGCAGCAGTACGCGACCCATGTGCTGGCCATCAATGGACCCAATACACGCCTCCTCATCGAGCATCCCTCAGCGCTGTTGGTACCCCTCTCCACGCATCACCAGCAACAGTTGCAGCTTCAGCAACAGCAGCAGCAGCAGCAACAGCACGTGCAGCATCATCAGTTCCAACAGCAGCAGCATCATCTTCAGCAGCAGCAGCAGGAGCAGCTGCAGTTCCAGCATCAGCAGCTGCAGCTCACCCTGCCCGCCGGCTACGGCACCCACGCCACTCTAAAGCAACAACAGCAGCAGCAGCAGCAGCAGCAGGTGCCGCAAGTGCAAGTGCAGCAGACACCGACCGCCACACCGTTGGGACCACCGAGCAGCGTTAGCGCCAGCTCTGCTTCCATTACCGGCGCCTCCACGACACACCAGCAGCGCTGGAACGAGAGCCCCGAGGCACGCCAGCGCCGCCTGGCCAGAAATGCTGAAAGGATGCGCGAGCGGCGACAGCGCGAGAGCGAAGAGGAGTACCGGAAGCGTTTGCTACGCAACGCCGAGGCCAACAGGCAGCGGCGACAGAACGAGTCAGAGATCGAACGGGCCATGCGGCTGGTGCGGAATGCGGCCAGGCAGCGCCTGCGCCGAGCCATGGAGTCGCCCGATCAGCGGGCCAAGCGTTTGGCCAAACTGGCCGAAAGGATGCGCATGTATCGGGCCAGCGAAACGTCCGACCAGCGCAAGCTGCGACTGGCCGAGATGGCGGCCAGGGCGCGGCAGCGCATCGCCAATGAGTCGCCGGAGGAGCGGAAGGAAAGACTGAGAAAGCTGAACGACTACGCCAAAAAGGTCAGAGAAAAGAAGAAGGTACTGAAGCATGTGGTGCACAGTGGCGGCGGCGGCGGCGGCGGTGGATCGTCGTCGGTGCTAATCACAACGCCGACGTCGTCCTCCTCCTCGTCAACGGAGCTGCACCAGCACCATCAGCACCACCAGCAGCAGCATCAGCAGCAGCAGCAACAGCAGCAGGTGCTGGCTGTTGCAGCAGCGGCAGCCGCAGCGGCGGCAGCCAATTGTACTAACGAACACACTATCAATCTAAACCAGGCGTCGACATCGGACAACGGAGGAGGAGCTGGCACGCCCCAGCCCACGGCCGAGGATCAGCAGCAGCAGCAGCATCTGGTCACTGCCGCCGCTTACCAGCAGCATCAGGCCCTGGCTGGAGTGGAGTACATGGGCCAGGGCATGTTCCTTGCACCGGGATCCCTGCGCGGACCCATGCAGCTCAAGCAGGAGCCCCTGACTTCGCAGCAGCAGCAGCAGAACCAGATAAGCCAGCAGCAGTTGCAGCAGCAGCAGCGGTACACCATCGCCGCCGGCCAGCAGCAACAGGTGACTGCCGCTCTGCTCGAAGGCACCGAGCCGGGCAGCATTTTTGTCCAGCAAATTTATGGCGACGATGGCGCCGCCGGCAAGGGAGGCGGCACGGCCACCAAGCTGCTGCAGGCGCATGTGCCGCACTTCAGCATCGCCACCACAGGAGCCGGCGGCCAGTTGGAGCTCTATCCGCACAAATATTCCGCCAAGAAGCAGGAACTTCAGGTGCGTATGCAGCAGCAGGGAAGAGGGATCAGGGATCAGGGACCAGGGATCTGAAGGGCGAGCACAGCACGCAGGCTTTAGCGGGGGGCTAACCCAACACTCACCATACACACATCGTAGCTCTATAGTAATTAATACACGACAAGTTGTAACTATCTGAAATCAGGGATCGTCTCTAAGGGGGCTCTGTTAGCAGGATATCAGAATAGTTTTTCAGAGTTTTCTCCGCAAGATAACTTACTCCTCTTAATATTTCGGAAAGGAACACACATACAATTAATAACATTTTTCGATAATATCAATGTTTATATGCGATCATATCGCACTTTTCCCTTCGACATACATTCCTTTAAGAGGCAACCTCTAAAACGCACGATACATTTTGATTCTTCTCTCTGATTCTCCAGTTGCAGAGAGCCACTGAAAAGTAACACAAAGTTGCTCTGGAAACGCCAGTTAAGCTCTCTTTCTCTCTCTGGTAAACTATGAAATTTTTGAAAAAACACCTCAAAGAAACGAACATTCAAATATTATTCCTTGCAGTTGGCGAATTCAACTGCTGGATTGATAATTGAAACAGACAGAATATAAATAAGGAAGCGAAGGAAGAGTGCCTGCTCAGCCTTCTCCGTTTCGGAGGAAGAACCCTCCTTTCTCCTCCCGTACAATATTCGTTGCGGGACTCTTGTTTATCCTTTTTGTTCTTGTTAATAACTATAACTTAGATTGTAGATAAATGTAGCCGTATAAAACAAACATATGCAAGTTTTACAAAGAAAAAATAGAATTAAGAAGCAAACAAATATGTTTTTTTAATCGCTTCGAAAAACAAAGAGAATGTTGTTAAATTAAGTGTGTTGTGTGTGTGTTCCCTCTATATCTTATCTCTTTCAAACAAAACAAAAATAATGCCACAGAAATATGGAAATATCTATGTATCTGACACAAAATCTCAAGTCCTTTAATTATTTATGCATTTATAGATTTTATAACGATCAATGTCAATGTCTAATGTCGGTTGTAGGATTAGAAATTTCTAGGTTGCGTTATTTTTATTTATTTGGGTAAGCAAATCCAAGAGTTAACCCAAAGTCAAGCTGTATGTAAAGAAACCTAGCTTTCTTCAGTCTTCAATTTGGTATATTTTATACAAGTATTTGAATATTCAAAATAACGATTATGGTTCCACTGATACTTTCACTTTTATAGTGAACTTTCGCTGTAAAGTTCTGCAGCTCTTTTTCAAGAAGAGGTCGCCCTTTCATCACAGAATCACCTATCCTATCTGGAACTATATCATGTAGCGAAATAGAAAGCGAATAAAAAGAAGTTTTCGGAAGAAGCCGACCTTGAATAGACCAAAACGAAGGCAGAACCCAAGAATCCGAAGATCTAGAGTTGACGAAATGAAGCCTTGGGCCTCTGGGTGATTGTTTGGGGCAGCTCTGCTTCAGGTGAATACATCCCATCGAGCAAAGTATAATTTTAGATTAAACTACATAAAGCTTTCAACTCTTGAAAATGAAGTAAAAGTAAGCCTGAATTGTAGCTAGCCACCTGAGATTTCTATGGAGGTTTACCCGAAACTAAAACCAGAACCAACTCACCCATTACCTTTTCTCTTTCTCTCTCTCTCTCTCTTTTTCTCCCTTTCTCTCTCTCTTTCCTTGTCGCTTTACAGTCGGACAACGATGCTCCGGGATCGGGATCGAGCGGCAACGATAACAGCGGGTCTGTTAGTCTGGGCCACAGCGAGACCAAGGTTATCGTGACCACGGGCGACCATCAGAAGCTGCTGAAGGCGGCCACGACGACGACGACGCCGCTGTACAACCAATTCCCCTACTTGGCCACCTTTCCGGCGGGCAACACGGCCAGCGGCAGCACCACGGCGACGACGACGGCGGCCGGAACAACGGCAACGGGCGCCACAACTACCTACTATCCGATGTACCACAATGGCTTCCAGATCGGGATAGGACCGAACGCGGTGCCGCCACCCTTTACGCCGGTCCACTTTGCCAATGCCAGCGCCGGCAACAGTCCCACCGGAGGGCAGTACAACATCTTGGCGACGACCACGAATCCTACGCTTACAGTGACCGCCGGACTGGGACAACAGCAGCAGGAACAGCAGCAGCAGCAGCAGCAGCAGCAGCAACAGCAACAACAACAGCCGCAGCAGCAACAGCAACACATTGTGACCACTACGCCGGGCAGGGGCAGGCCGCGAAAGCATCCGCTGGCCCACGAGGAGCAGCTGAAGGTGAACAGTCTCCTGGAGCAGGAGCTTAATCAGATGCTGGCCGCTCCACAACTGGCCCCGAACACCCCGCGGAGGGGCAGGCCCCTCTCTCAGCCCACGCAGCAGCAGCAACAAAATCTCGGCCAGATACATGTACATTCCACGGCCGATGGCGACAGCCGGACGCCAGTGACGCCGCGACGCAGTGGTGTGAACAAATACGAGACGGAGGAGGAGAAGCGTCTCCGGCTGGACAAGATGGCCGCCCATCAGCGAGCTGTGCGGGCCAACGAAACGCCCGAGCAGCGGGCCACGCGGCTCCAGAAGCTGAGCGAGAGGGCGCGCCTGAAGCGGGCCCAAATCCGTGCCACCGAGAACACGGAGGAGCGCAAGGAGCGGCTGTCCAAGCAGGCGGAGTATGCGCGCATGCGTCGCATGCGCAGCCACACGCCGCGGAGCAGCAGTGCCACCAGCGCCGAGTTCCGCGCCAAAAAGGAGGAGGAGGAGGACGACGACGAGGAGGACACGAGCACGGAACAGCTGTACGAAAGCGAACCGGTCACGGTCACAGGCAGCGATGCAGGCGGCGGCGGCGGCGGCTGTGGCTTTGTGACCGTCGTCAAAACGGACTCCCAACTGGAGGATGGCGATGGCTCCAACGAGCTGCCACCGCTGCAGCTGCAGCAGCACGAGCTGCAGCAGTTGGCGCAGCAGCAGCACTCGCACCATGAGGCGATCGTGTTGAATCAACAGCAGCAGCACCAGCACCGCCTGGTGACCATCAGTCAGCACCAGCAGCCCCATCCGGGGTTTAGCAAGCTTCAAGTGGTCAAGGACTACGCCGGCACAGCAGCCGGAGCAGCAACGGCAGTGGCCTCCACGGCAGCCTCGGCAGCGGGAACAGCTGGCTCCGGCGGCGGCAACGGAACCGGGGCGCCCGAGAACAACGACATGCTGAAAATACTCGAGCCGATCATCGTCATGAAGACCAAATGAGGAACGCGGCGGCGTCACAATGCCACCTGTCGCTAGGCGGAGACCTGTCTAGACGAGGGTGGCCTAGCGGAGGCGAAGGACGGATTGCACAAGGAGGAGGAGAAGGAGAACGAGAGTAGGAGGCGGAGGCGGAGGAGAAGTCATCTGCGCGCATCGATTGTCTATAGTTATGATTAAGAGCATCTTTTTTAACTTGTTTTAAATGTATGTCGACGAGGCCCTCGTCCTCGTCGGCGTTAGAGATTGTAAAAAGCTAGAGCAGATGAGAGAGCCAGGTGCAATAGCGGCTGCTATGCATGTGTAGCCAGCCTCCCGGGTACTGTGACGCCCCCAGAGAGACCCCCACCCCGAGAGAGATCCCGCACAAAGCGAGGAAGAAGTTTGCACCCGGATCGCAGGCCATGCAGCTAACTAGAGAGGTAAGCGAGTGACGAGATCAACTAAACCTAATCCAGAATATGTAGCGCGTAAACAGAGCACTAAGTAGTTGTATGTATTAACTATTAATTTTTTAAATTAGCAAAAAAAAAACTGAAAATAACAAATAAATCTAATAAGATCAAATCGATGCTGGCTCCTATTATCGACATGTTCAGGGTGGAACTATGTAAGGTGGTCTTATCGTGAGAACAGATTCGTTCCAAGGAAATTATTTATTTCCTCCACTGAGATGATATCCCTGCTAAAATAATACAAGACATTCCAGCTCTCTCTTTTTTTCTCTAAAAGAAACCAGCGCTGGGGATAATAATACCAAAAGAGAGCAGCTCACGCGAGCACCTTGCCTGGCGGCACCATGCGCCAGCCCTGGTTCTGCTATCGATTGTTATCGCTAGCACCGGCCATGGCGCTGTTTACAACGTTGCACAGCGAAGATACGGATTACTCGGCGGATTCTGTCGAGTGGCTGCCTCAGGATGGCCTGGAGTCGGGATACTTTGCCTGCGGCACTTACCAGCTGGTCCAGGCGGAAGGAGAAGCTACTGAGGGACAGACAGAACGGCCGCGTCCGCGCAAGGGTCGTGTGTACTTGTACCACTACGGGGAGGCCAACGGAAGCACGCTGGAGCGGCTGCAGTGCATCGAAACGGCTGCCATACTGGACATGAAGTGGCTGCCAGCCTGGGGCAGCGACACTGGACCCCAGCTGGCCACCGTTAACTCTGTGGGTGAGCTAGAAGTCTACGAATTTGACGCTGCCGAGAAGAAGCTCGGGAAGCGCACGTGTCTGTCGCTCAAGGAGGCGGATGGGGAAGAGCAACCACTGGCCTTGGCACTAGACTGGCGGCAACTGGAGGAGAAGACGATTCAGGTGGCCATTTCCGATTCCAAGGGCGGCCTGAATCTCCTAACATACTCTCCCGACGGCGGTCCAACGCGCCAGCGCTCCTGGGCCGCTCACGGCTTCGAGGCCTGGACGTGTGCCTTTGACCGCTGGTCGCCACATCTCTTGTACAGCGGCGGGGACGACATGCTCCTGCTGGCCCACGACCTGCGCACGGAGCAGCGGGCCTGGACAAATCGAGCCCACATGGCGGGCGTTACGTGCCTACTCAGTCATCCCCGGCACGAGCACCACCTACTCACCGGCAGCTACGACGAGCAGCTGCGCCTGTTCGACACCCGCTCCATGAAGCGAACGCTGGCCGAGCACAACCTGGGCGGCGGCATCTGGCGGCTGAAACCGCATTCCCTTCGCCCCGACCTCATCCTGGCCGCCTGCATGTACACAAACTTCAGCGTGGTGCAGCTGGATTCCAAGGAGCCGGCGCTGCGGCTGCTAGGCGCCTACGAGGAGCATAAGAGCATCTGCTATGGCGCCGACTGGGCGCCAAGTGGACCGGGAGACAGCGGTGGGCCACTCATCATGGCCACCTGTTCCTTCTACGACCACAAACTGTGCGTCAGTCGCGTGGAGCTTAGCCATTAAACGGAACTCCTGTTAAATTGTAATTTTTCGTGATTGTTAATATATTTTGTATACCAATTTAAAGTTGGCTTCATCCAGTATTTTGAATTTATCGATAGCGATAGCAATTTCGTCCAGAGATCTATTATAAATTGTAATAATATCAAAGTTTCAAACCTGCTAAAGATCTTGGTCGGAGTTTAAGCGCAGATTCCAACCACATTACGAGCAGGAACTTGTCGTTATCTTAAATTCAAATTTATATTTGACCATTAAATGAATATTAATAACGTACCTGCAACAGAGATGCTCATTAAGCTTTATTGCAATATTGGGACAAAACGACATCTCACTTGCAATAGAGATGCTTATCTAGCTATATTGCAGTATTGGGAGAAAAAGGCATCTCACTTGCAATATGGGAATTTCTGAATATAAAATATTGGCTGTTAAACATATATATTTTATTGTTTTTCTAGATGCTGTAAAAATTGTTGTTGCTGTAAGAAAATTGTTGTCTTTGTTGAAGGCAAAAACAAGACTCCAATCTCGTCGTTTTCAGTACAAATTTGTCAATTTCTGAATTTCAGCACCAGGCGAACAGAAACAGCAGAAGGCGGCGGAAATATATTCTAAACTTTCCATTCCATTAGAGATGCCCATCTAGCTATATTGCAATATTGGGGCAAAAAGGTATCTCACTTGAATTAGAGATGCTCATCTAGCTATATTGCAATATTGGGACCAAATGGCATCTCACTTGAATTAGAGATTCTCATCTAGCTATATTGCAGTAAAAGGACAAAAAGGCAACTTACTTGCATTAGAGATGCTCATCTAGTTATATTGCAATATTGTGACAAAATGGCATCTCACTTGCATTAGAGAAGCTCATCTAGCTATATTGCAATATTGGGGCAACAAGGCATCTCACCTTCATCTGAGATGCTTATCTAGCTATATTGCAATATTGGGACAAAAAGGCATCTCACTTGAATTAGAGATTCTCATCTAGCTATATTGCAATATAGGGGCAAAAAGGTATCTCACTTGAATTAGAGATGCTCATCTAGCTATATTGCAATATTGGGACAAAATGGCATCTCACATGCATTAGAGATGTTCATCTAGCTATGTTGAGACAAAAGCCATATCATATGCAATAGAGATGCTCATCTAGCTATTGGGACGAAATGGCATCTCACTTGCAATATGGGAATTTCTAGACTTAAAATATTGGCCTTTAAATAAATATTTTTTCCTGTTTCTCTGGATGCTGCAAGAAAACTGTTATCTTTGTCGTAGGCAAAAACAAGACTGCAACCTCGCCATTCTCAGTGCAAATTCATAAATTTCTAATTTGAATCAACAGGGGATCAGAAAGTAGCGGAGGGCGACGAAAAACCATTTTAACCCTTTATAAATTTTCTGAGTTTCGAACCTGTTTAAGATCTTGGTCAGGAAGTAAGCGCAGACTCCAACCAGATATAATTGCGGTCGTCGTTATCGGTCTATCGTTATCGCTTGTCAGGCATTTAAGTTGTGCCGTCTCTAGCGGGGGAAAACAAACAAATTGGCCAGTTTCTTATTTTCTGCTTTTATTTCTTTGGTATTAATTTAATGCAGCAAACGCAAGGCTTAAATCAAATACCGAGCTCCGCAATGAGTACGCCAGTTGAGTTTCTGGAGTCGAATCTGCGGAGCCTGCAGGAGATGCACAGGAACATTGAACAACTGCCGGAGAAGTCGGTGGCGGACATTGAGCAGACGTCCAAGAAGGCCGAAGCTGTGACCAAGCGCTGTCAGCAGCTGGTATCCGACCTGGCGGAGGCGCGCCAGGAGGAGCAGTTGCTGCTGAACGAACTGAATATGCTGAGCGAGCGGCAGCGGCAGCGGCAGTTCCAAGACTAAATTTCACGGCTAATTTTGAAATCTTTTATAAATACATATGTAAAATATATTGGTATCACACGCGTTTCCATTTGATTTTCTCAGAGTAACAAGTAGAAGAGGGGAGGCTTCTCCGCCTACAACGCCACCGCGTTCTGGATCCAGTTGAGTGCGCCGCGGATGCGACGCAGGCGGGCGCGCGCCAAGAAGCTGCAGATGAGAAGGTATTCTACGTAGGCGCGCCGGCCGCTAGCGGACACTGGCGATGCTCCGTCCAGCTGGGGACGTCCCTCGCACATCAGCTTCGTGGTCAGCGAGAGGAGCCACTGGAGGATCTGCCAGAGGTGGATTTGCAATCAAAAATTAAGAAATCTACTTCTTATAAATCTGCTTACCTCGGAGCTGTTGGGCATGCCGCCGGCCTTGAGCCACTTGGAGGGCGCCCAGAGGAACAGCTGCACCACATTGGCCGCTATGTCCGGGCTGACCCTCCGGGATGGGTTGGGATTGAGGATGTTGTACACCAGCTGCTGCAGCAGCGGCGGGCACGCATCGCTCATCGGCGGCAGCTGCTCCGGACGGTAGTCGCTGTTGCGCAGCGAGTGGGTCAGCTCTCCGCGCTCCAGGGCCAGCCCGCCGCTGCTTGAATAGAAGGGATTGCGGCTGCCGAAGATCTCGTAGGCCAGGGCACCGCACGCCCACAGATCCGCCTTGTCGTAGTTGAGCACGGCGAAGGGGCCGGGCACCATGTTGATGATCTCCGGCGCCATCAGTGCCGCATTCCCGCCCTTGTCAATGTCGTGCGAGACGTAGGGCAGACGCAGGCCGTGCATCTTGTCCGCCAGGCAGCAGCCGAAGTCGGAGAGCACCAGCACGGCGGAGGCATCGTCCTGCAGATCGATCAGCACGTTGTCCGACTTGAGGTCGCGATGGGCGACGCCGTGGCGGCTCAAGTGGGTGACGGCCTCCAGCATCTGAGCGAGCAGAAGAATGCGGGTGCGGGTGCTCAGCTCCTGGGTGTCGAGGAGGCCGCGCAGGCTGTGATCGTAGCGCTTCATCAGCAGATACAGCGACATGTTGCGCCCGTAGCCCTGCGGATTGATCCTCTGCGGCTGGGCCACCGGATAGAGGACGTGGCCGTCGGGGAAGTTGCCCACCTCGTCGCAGAAGAAGCCGAACATGCAGACGATGTTCGGATGGGGCGGCAGGGTCAGGGTCTGGTTCTGCAGGAGACGCTCCCACTCCTCGGCGGCGGGATTCATGCGACGCTGGCGCGCCGGCACCGTCTCCTTGTACATGGCCCGCAGTATGGACAGGGCGTTGCTCTGGATGTCGTAGTTGAACATCATCTTCAGGGCCAGCGGATAGTTCTCCGTGGAGGCATTAAGCCTTGCCTCCGTCAAGGGATTGTGAGCCTGCGGCGGCTGCTGCTGCTGCTGCTGCTCCTCCTGCTGCTTCTCCAGCTCGCCAACAAAGTCACTGGCCGCCGAGGGCTGGCTGTAGTGGAAGATGTTGTCCACGGAGCCGCCAAAGTTGTGCACGAAGCGAGACATGTTCTGCAACGGCGACATCATCTCCCTGGTAGTCCAGCTGTTGGGGGCCATGGCGGGCACCGGCAAGGGGGCAGCAGGATCCAGGGTACGCTGAAGTGGCTCCGTATCCGGGGTCGCCGAGGCATCGTCCTTCTTGAAGCTGGCCGCGTAGACAACCGCCGCACAGCCCTTGGCTATGGCCGGTCCCACGTCCAAGTTATCAATGGTAAACTTGCTGTCCAGGGTCTCGGAGATACCGTCGCGGTTCCAGGCGCTCTGCAGGCGGCTGGCCGCCTCGCGTATCTCCCAGCACACGCCCTCCAGCTCATCCTCCTTGCTCAGCACGCCTGTGCCCGAGGCCAGGCTGACGCCGACCAGGGCAAAGAAGGGAGCCGAGTCGCCGAAGAAGAGCCTGCGGGTGGCTCGCTGGCGCAGCTCCTCCGAGTACTGGGTGGTCACCCGGCTGAGGATGTTGTCGATGAAGAGCTTCCGTGCATGCTGGCCGACGCGGAACAGGCCATTGCTGTTCTGGAGCGGAGCAATGGGCGTGACACTGGGCGGATTGGGCGCCGACTTGGCTGCCGACGGCTGTGCTGCAGGCTGGCGGGGACAACGGGGGATTACGAGGGATTGCAGATGCGGCAGCAGTGGCAGTAACTCACCCGCAAGACATTGGCGGCGCTGGAGGGTAGGGGAAAGCCTCGCTTGCTTCTTGTCCTCAGTTGGTTTTGGTCCAAAATGTTGGCGTGTATCTCACGTTTACAGTAGCTGCGCAAAATGTAGCGACCATGTTTGATCAGTCGCACGGTCAACAGTCGCACAGACATCTTTCCGCCCGCCCGGACCTGCAATTGGTTTCAGGATCAGTTTCTCGAAATCAGTTGCCCTTTTTTTAACTTGAAAAACTCACCTTTTAGATTCCGTTTCTCGTCTTTCGCTTTTCCCGTTTATCGCTCTTCCTCTTGTTCCTCGCGACCACTGTCGCTCATGTGTGCGACCGATAGCACGATAACAAAACAGCTGGCGTGGGTGGTGTATCGGTATAGGTATGTCTCCGCAGTGTGTGTGTTTTGTTTTTGCGTCGCAAATTTGATGTTGCAAGGCCAACAGCGGTTGGTGGGGGCGGGGTGGTGCAAGGCAAAACGGTCTGCCGAACAATCCTAACCGAAAGATATTTTGGTTCTATTTGGCGAAATAGTTTACAAGGAAGCAAGAGAAAGGGGTATAGATTTTGAGCAGTTTTTGGACTGGACAGATAATTTACGAGAGCCGACTTGCCTTGCTGGCTGACTTAATCACTTGTGGTTGCTTCGTTCGCGTAGGTTCGAACTTCGAATCGTTAATACATCGATAATTTTTCGTTAGATAATCGGCTTTTCAGCTTTGGCTGCAAGCTGAATTTATTGCTATATTACACAGGTGCGCGGATCTGTGGAACAGGTATCAAAACGCCTGCTGGTTTTGATATTTTATAAATTTTTTTTGCCCACCGAGGAGCAGGATTTCGCGATAAAAACAAAGAAAAAAACTCTTTCACACAGTGTGACCAGTTGCGAAACTGACCAGCGATAACACAAATTGATAGACGTAGCGGGGACCCCAACCGATAAGTGAGCAGGAAATTTATTTTTAAAATTAAAAGCTTATTGTCCCCTTGAAATGCATTTCCAGTACGTCCATACTTTGTGATAAGGCTCCTCCTACTCCGATACTTTAGTCACATCCCTAGCGGCGAGGGGTCATAAATCCCCCGCTAATCTGAACCACCGAAGATTAGACTTGCCAAGGAAATAATGGGCAGCGCACGGAACCTTCTGTTGCTATCCTCGTCGCGTGTGCACGGCCATGGATATTTGGAGCATGCCCGCGGCCAGCTGGAGGATCTCTTCAAGGGGTGAGCTGGTCCATCCATCCATCTGTCCTTCCTTTAATAGCTTTTGCATTCTCCCTGGACAGGGCCAGTGTCAAGACCGTGCTCTTTGTGCCGTACGCCCTGCGGGATCACGACAAGTACACCGCCACCGTGCGCGACGCCCTGCAGCCGTGGGGCTATGCCGTGGAGGGACTCCACACGAAACCGGATCCCGTCCAGGCCCTGAGCACGGCGCAGGCCATCTTTGTGGGCGGCGGCAATACCTTTGTCCTGCTGCGCACCCTCTACACGCTGCAGCTGCTGGAACCCATCCGGGAGCTGGTCCTGCGCCGCGGTCTGCCCTATGTGGGCAGCAGTGCCGGCACCAATGTGGCCACACGCTCCATTCACACCACCAACGACATGCCGGTGGCCTATCCGCCGAGCTTTGACGCCCTGGCCCTGGTCCCCTTCAACATCAATCCGCACTATCTCGATCCGGAGGTCGGGAGCCAGCACAAGGGCGAGACTCGGGACGAGCGGCTGGAGGAGTTTGTGGCATATCACCAGCTCCCGGTGCTGGGACTGCGCGAGGGCACCAGTGTGCGCGTCGAAGGCGAGAAGGCAACGCTGCTGGGCGACCGCAATGCCAAGCTCTTTAAGGCGTAAGTAACGGAATCCAAGTGGGATCCTAGGAATATATTCTTTTAAATACCTTTTCAGGGATGGCAACACCGAGGAGCTGGCCCCCCAGGCGGATCTCAGCTTCCTGCTGAAAAAGGAGTAGGAACACAAGGCGGAGTTGAGTTGAGTTGAGGATAACATCTACATTTATTGTACATACTTTTTGTATTATTCTGCAATAACAACAATAAAATTCCTACGCGTACAGTAATTTTACACTAACGACTAAATGTAAAAAATTGGCTTCATTTTGGGGGAAATTAACTTTAGTAATAAATTAAACGATTTCCCTTCGGCAGGGCAGGGCAGGCAGACTTGCTCCTATTCGATGCTAAAATGGTATCAGAGGCATACATATACATACTTATATAATAGTTCGATCTAAAAGACAAGTGAGCGAAACCGGTAATATCATTTATCAAAGGTTTCCTTTAAGGAACAAGTAAGCTTTGTCGTCTTGTGTTAACTCTCTTTTTGCAAATCAGGGGAAAGTGGGGGAAATTCAAAGATGAACCTTAAAGAGCTCTCTTCTAGTTGTTACTCTTGTGAGAGCGTAGCACTATGCAAAGCTCTTCCAGAGAGCAGCCAAAAAGAAACTCTCTCGTTGACTATTGCCTCTAAATCGTGGAGAGAGGCAAACCCAGCGACCTTAAGAGAGCAAAAACCGATATTCCTTTTTAAATGAAAGGTGACTTCTTTCCTCTCCCTCGCTCTCTGATTGAAAGCAAACTTTCTTTGCAAATTCCAGATATAAAGTGAATCTAAAAGTCGGTCCTACGGTTAGGATAGGTTGCGATAATATACTCTGGGCAAGTATACATATAAATATCCTTAAATCTAGACCTGGCACACACACACACATACACATACAGTTTTGAGGCAAGGCGGCATCTGTTCTCTCTTTTCGATTCTACTTCCTAATGGTTAACACTTAGCTTAAATAATTATTTTGGGTTTTGGTTTGGGATGGGAAAAGGGAATAGGAATCGTCGTACAGATAAAGATAAGTATTTACATGCGAATGGAGAAATAATAGTTACTTAGTTACTGTCCCACCATTTTGAGCATTGAATGTTTCACTTTTGAAAGCGAGCAACAACAGGAATTGCCTAGGCCTACACACTAAGTTTCGGTTTGAGATAGGTCTGCTACAGGATGCACAGGGAGCGAGTATAGGAGCTGGCACAAGTCCTGCATAAGATCTAGATCTAGAGACAAACACACTAAAGACACATAAAGAGCGAGATGCGTAACGTCAAACGAGAGCCTCTCCTGTATTCTCAAGCATTTTAGATCTCTCCTGTATGAGCGTTACGCATCTTATTCATTATGTTGTCTCTTATCACACACATGCGCGAGGCATTCACAAGTTCAGTCAGTCACACCTGGAAATATATGTAAGTTAAAAAAAAGGAACTGATGATATTACAGGCAGGCGCTGGAGCTGGAGCTGGAGCTGAAGCTGTGCTATTTGTGAAGAATACTTTTATCCTCGTAGCGTATGATGGCGTCGCCGATCTGCTTGCGCGACGCTAAATGGATGCACTGCTCGCGACCACAGGTCTCCGGCAGACCACTGTCCGGCAGGGAGCCGCCCCGCGCCAAGTGGTTGCGCACATTCTGGCCGAAACGCAGGTTTGGCTCCACGCCGCGCAGTATATGCACCGAATGCTGGGCCGCCACGAACATGTCCAGGATGCTCTCCACGCCAGCGGGTCGCGGCGTATCCTCGTTGGCGGACGGCGGCAGCAGCAGCTGATCGATGTCCAAGTCGCTGCGGATGATGGGCAGGCCCTGCGGATGCAGCAGCTTGCGGGCTGCCCGGAGAGAGAAAAAGATAATAGATAGTTTTGGGAGGATTCACAACATCGTATAGCCACTCACCCTGCACATAGTCGCGGCTGTAGAAGGCTATCACGTCGTGGTTGCGGTGATCAAAGTAACCGCTGCTCTGGCTCACGTCGCAGGTGTCGCACTCGCGGCAGAACTGCGCCCAGCGGCACGGGTACATCTGGAAGCCGATGGGCGCGTACACCTGGAAGCCCTGGATCGTGTTCATGCGCACCCGGTTGAGGAAGTCCGCCTTGAAGCCCATGCCCGGTGTGGCCAGCAGCACCAGGGACTCGAGGCCCAGCTTGGGCAGCGCCAGGTCGGCCACCACCAGGCTGAGCAGCTGCCGCGGCCCGTACATGGAGGCGTGCAGGAGCCAGGCCTGCGGATCAACCGGGTCGCTCAGCTGCTCCGGCAGCCGGATCGATACCCAGGCGATCCGCGAGCCGTCCGTCTTGTATTTGGAGGAGAGATCCAGTGCCAAGGTCTTCAGAGCCTTGAAGGGATCCTCGTCGCCCTTGCTGGGCGAGTCCAGGCGGTACAGGAAGATCTGCGGGGATGGGTTGGGATTATTAGCTAGAAAATATTGAAATATTGAAATCTCACCAGCAGCAGGAAGGTGTTGTCCTGGTTCTGCATGCAGATCCGCTCGTACTGCTCCACAAAATCCAGGGCATCGGGCACCTGGTGCTCGAACGCCGGCATCAGCATGGCGATCCGTGTGCTCTCGGTGACATACGGCGAGGGCACCACCTCGACGCGTCCCAGGGGCTTGACCACCTCGAAGCTCTTGACCAAGAGCCGGCGACTGCGGCCGGATCCCTCCAGCAGGTTGAGGTGCAGCTGGTAGTCCATGCCGCGGGTGGCATCGAACTTCCGGTAGGCGCTGTGCAGACTGTGGTAGCTTAGCCGGGGATGCTTGAGGGCTGCATACTGCAGGGCAATCTCCAGGACCTTGGCAAAGTCCAAGGCCTCGATCCTTGAGAGGGGGGCCACCGCATGCTCCGCATTGCCGTGCGGCAGGAAGCTGTGTGTGGTGTTCAGCAGCTGCCACGTGAGGATGTCGTGCCGCGTCTCCGGCGCACTTGGCGGCGGCACGCCCAGCGGCCAGCGGATCTCCAGGATCTTGTTCGAGATGCTGCCATTGGCAATCCGATACGATTTCTGCTCCAGGGCATAGCCGCGCTCCTGCACCAGCTCCAGGTGGTGCTGCCAAGGGAATTTTGTAAAGATGAATATGAAAATACATGTAGTTTATGGAATAGTTCCTCACCTTGGAGTAGTAGGCGTGCAGGCGGTAAAAATCCTCGGGTGTCTGGACGGGATACACGGTGCTGGCATTGCGGAAGGCCTCCTCCTTGGCCAGATCGCTAAAGTCCCGATGCCGCCGTCCCGGAGCGTCCAGCGCATAGCTGTACTGCCGCATTCCCTGCAAGATGTGAAATAATGAAAGCCATTTAGTAGAGCGAGTGCACAGCGCCAGTTGGCCAAGGTCAAGGGCAAGTTCTGGGTCTGCGTCTGGGTCTGGGAATCCCACGACTCGCTGCCAGATGGGGATCTCTCTCTTTCCGTCTTTTACGATCCATAAAAGCCGAGCGAGCGTAATTAAATTAACAATGTCGCACTAAATGGAACAGAGATCGGGGTCTGGCCGCTCCTTTTCCTGCAGTTTCCTTCTCTGGAGGAGTCGGAGGAGCAGGCGGAGTAGTAGGAGGATCATTAAAACTGCCGGCGCACATTAATCAATTCCCGGCGTTGCAGTCGAGATGCGAAGCAGCTTTGATGCCGCCGTTAAGCAAACTCTCTTGGTCGGTTAATTAAGCGAAAAGGGTGCAAAATATATAGAAAGAAAAAAATCAGCCAGACTTTCTCAACAGTCGCAGTTAAAAAAAATATATCTATCAAAGATTAATCTTTAAAACAAACGACTCCTTCACTTCGTTGCAGGCGCATAACTAATATTATAATACATAGCATCAAAAAGACCCTTAACCTGAACGATTTTTTATGTTTGTATCATGACAGGAACACCCTTACATATCACATAAATCATTCCCTGACGCATAAATAAACGAAAGTTTCAAACAAACTCAGAGGAATCGGAATGGAAATCGGAATCAAACGAACATGATGCTCATAGAAGTTGTTATCCAAAGTTTACTCATGTCTCTTCTGCGAAATCCAAGCAAAACTGAGTGTTTATATACAAAAATATAATCAATAGTCGGAAACGATAGTGAGTAATGCCAAAAGAAAGTAAAAAGGACCTAATTTAAAGAAGAGAAAGTACAGCTTTAAAGCCAATAATGCTTTTAAAACGAAATGAAATTATTATAAATATAAACTAATCAAAATTTCAACTAAACATAGAAAGTTATCAACAAATTTGGTAGCTCTAGGTCGCAGTTTCTATGCTGGTAAGGCTAAATCGACTCGTCTGGTGATGCAAATGCGCACTTAATGGTATTGGAGATAGAAAAACGAAACTTTTAAATGATTTATATTAGGGATTTAGGAACTGGTTTCATTCGTTGATATTTAGAAATAAAAATTTGTAAACAATTTCAGGGAAATCGCTCAAGACCATCGACTGTTCTGGCAGCTGCTCTCAAACTGTCACGTCGCGAAGTTAACACACAGCACACACAGCAGACACACACTTCATCGAAGGCTGTGTAGAAATTCTGTTGTTGCTACTCGGAAATTAAATAAACCGAGTTGTCCATCAACCTCCAGAGATGCGATGCTGGTTTCTTTCCCGCTTCCCGTGCTGATTTTGGCCCAACCTATTTACTTATTTATGGTCTTTCTCCCCCACAAAAAAGTATCTGAAAATATCTGACGCACGCTGCTGGGCGTGAGAGTACTTGGTTTCTTGTTTTCAATTTGTTTTTTTCTTTATTATTATTTGCTTTGGCTTTTCAGGGTCAAAGTATTGGTCAGAGTTGACAGGTTTAATCTAAAAGAACCTCTTAACTAAGATGATATTTACTTTTACACTAAATGTATCCTGAAGTACACATTACTATTATGAAAAATAATTCTAGCACCGAATAAAATGTTTAAATATTTTTAAATTAACTAAGAATCCTACAATTTTATTTGGGTAAAAAAGCTAAGCTGGTAACACTGTTATTGTCTATCAATGAACTGATTTCTTCTCGAGATCGGAGTCTGTGTGTGTGTGTCTGTCTTTTTAGTCAAAAGCAAATTGTTTAAACAAATAAATAGGCATGCTAGAAGACGGAACCCAGCAGAAGCTAACTGAGAATGCACAAAAAAAAAGGCAGGCGGCAAATTAACTGAAGAACGCACAATGACAATGCTCGAAGAGTCTTTCGATCCATTTTGATCCGTATCTCGATCGAGAAGAGTAAATATATTTGGTATATTGGTAACCAATTATTATTTTTTTTCGTTTGTGTATGGAAAAGTTGAAGCATCGATTTGTGTTTGGTGCGAAGTCTGCGTTGAGATTATATCACATTGTATTTATTATTGAATTTATTCTTTTCAAGGTTGCGGCTTTAAAGAAACTCTCCTTGCGCTTGATTTTGCTTGTACATTGCAGGCAAGAGAGAGAGAAAAGAGAGAGCAAGTCAGAGAAGCGGCCTTTAAAGAGCAAACCCTGCTCTCCACACTTAAAGCCAGCGAGAGCGCAGTCGGGGACTGAGAGCTTTCTTTTGCAATCGTTCTTTAAAAGGACCCCCTTTAGCAGGCTCCCATATTTATTAAAAAGAGAATACCAACTCACCTGGAAGCTCTCCTGGCAGCCAGAAACCCGACTGGCGTACTTGACGCACCTCCCAATGTTGACGCTGTGGTCGCCGGTGCTACCGATCCGGACGCAGCGTTCCAGATTGTTGCGCATCTTGCGGATGACACTGCTGCTGAGCAGGATGCCGGCCTCCAGGGAGCAGTAGTTGCGATCGCTGGCTCCCGGCGGCATCTGATCCTGATCCTGATCCGCATCCGGATCCGCATCCTCGCCGGCTGCTGGCTCGTTCGAGCGAGCCGCGAGACCGATCCGGGCGCCGCCCATGTAAAGATCGAACGTGATGCTCATGTGGTAGAGGAGCTTGGTCAGCTTGCGGGCGTCCACGTAGACGTTGTCCGGGACGAGCAGGAAGTAGTCGTACTCGTCCAGGTAGTTGTCCGCAATGTACTTGACCACGTGGAAGGGACGCCGACTCTCCTGGGTGTCCGTGAACCCGACAATGTTCTTCAGCTTGTAGTTGGTCTTGACGCTGTCCGCGTAGATGAAGAACTTGATCTTGTTCACCAGGTGGGCGGTGGTGCGATTGAAGGCCGTCGCAAAGGTGTTGATGTGCTCCTGCGAGGTCATCACCCCAATGAAGATCTTCTCCCGGATGCCCAGCTCTGAGGAGTAGTAACGGGGCCGAATCACATTCTTTACCTATCCGGGAATACGAAAAATATTTATCAATTTAATTTAATTTAATTGAAGAAATCAAATGTACAAATTAAAAACTTTATTTTGCCATTAAATGGTATTTATAGAATCATTCTATGTTAATTTATACATTTATTATAGCCACCTAGTTTTAAAAATTTCAATTTATAATGCAGATTTGTTAACCTAATAAAAACTAGCATAGAAAAGTTGAAATTGCTGCACTTTTGACTGAGTTATGATCGATTTTCATTTAAGGATATATGAACTTTGGCTTGCCGAAGTTAGCTTCCTTTCTTGTTATTTGTCATTTTTATACATTTATTTATTTTTCATAAACTCTTAAGGATAAAATTCCCCAAAGTGTCCTAACTACATATTCAACGAATATTTAACATTTTGATTTATACTTTTCTTTTTCATAAACTCTTGTAAGTGAATAAGTGCTACAGTGTCATAACCCCATAATTCAGCGAATCATACTCTTCATTTGAGTAAACTAACAATCTTTGGAAAAATCGAATAAAAATCATTTTAGACTCTAGAAAATGTTTGGCTTCGTAATCAGAGCTGGGACCAGACTAGGGGAGAGCTCTTGCAGCTTCCGAGAACCAAGATCTTGAAAAGATCTCCCTAACAAATTTCTGATATCTCAAGTAGATCGATCGGGTACGTGACTCTTCGGGCAGAACTGGAATATTTAAAGAGTGAATCACATTACCCAACGAAGGGGGAAACGATATGCAGATAGTTCCATGACGTGATCGTGATCCAAGTCACTGGGAGAACCGAAGTCAAAAGTGGCATTTGATAAAGAATGAATAAGAAGCAAGTGGCTGGCACACCTGCCTATTTTTCGGGCCAATTACATCGATTCCTCCACGCTTATGTACTTATGGCGACTGCCCCATAAAGCGAGTACTTCGAGTGGTTCCCTTCGGTCCACTTAAGGCAAGGTTTTAATTCTTTGTTATTCTTTTACGACCAAGTAGATGACTGTTCAAAGTTTGAGGGTTCCCCCCTGCGCGAATATATATCTCATTCTCTGGCGATTGCGTTTCCCGGAATGCCCACAAACGATGATAGCGTCATTTCAGGGAGTTAATGCTCCCTGACACTTGGATGGAACATTTCTAGTTATTTATTGAGGCGCAGGCAAGGCATGTGATCGCGCATTAAAATTGATTCTGATTTAACCAGCTTTGAAAATGATTAGGAGAGCTTTGGAACTGTTAGAGTTGCAGTCGAAAGAAGTGATCAATAATTAATCACATTTAAATTTGCAACTTTTAATATTCATTTATATTCTTTAGCTAAATAATATACTGAAATATTTTGACACACTAGAGCACACCTTAGAAAAAACACCAAAAGCTATAAAAAAAGGTGTAAAACCGTTTAAAGAGAAACTGATTTTTGGCAAGTGAATATTTCCTGCAATTCGAAGCCATAAAGAGAACTTTCAATCATTTTTACTGCGAAATTATTGATTTGTTTTGGCTAGAAACTTGTGCAAATTGTGAATAGCTTGTGAGTCACTGTGCCAGGCGCCTGGCAAAGATTTTCGAATGGCTAAACACTCATTTAGGTGGCCCCCTTGGCCAATTTTGCATGCATGCCACTGACTTTGCTGGGTAATTCATGGGGCATCTTCCGAGACGGAGACCGAGTCGGAGACCGGCAATTGACCCAAAGAGATGCGCGCCTCCTCCTACTCCTCCTCCTTCTCCACCTGCCACTGGCCAGCAAAACTCCACCTGAGCTCGTTAAATAAACAAAACGCCAATTGCCGGGTTGTGCAACAGTCTACAGGAATTATGGCTAATTAAAAATCATTCCTAATAGATTTTTAATAACTGCAAACAAGCTGTTTGCTGCCAGGTTTATATGGCATCGTTAGGCGGCGGCGGCACAGGGTCAGAGCTTCTATTAATATTACTTTATGTTTTTTTAGAGAATACTCTCAAATTCAGGGCAGGGATCATGGCCATGAAATTGGAATAAAGATTAAGTTTATTAATATAGATTCTACAATATGAAATATAGCAAATACAGAAAAAAATGAGAGAAAGAGGTATTTGATGTTATATTGTTAAAATTACATTTTAACAAGAAAGGAAGCTAACTTCGGCACGCCGAAGTTTGTATACCCTTGCAGATTCCAATTGTTTAAATTATAATCTATCCCATTATAATATAATATGAACTACTTTCATATACATACAATTTTTACAGTTTTACATTTTTTCACATTTTTACATGTAAAGTAAAATGTAATTTTTCTCCACGTTTACCGATCGTTTGTATGGCAGCTATATGATATAGTCGTCCGATTTTTATGAAATTTACAACAAAATTCTGAAAAAATATGAAATACTAGTATCTCAAAGTAGAAGAAATTATGTTGAAAACTGACAAAGCTATAATTTTTTTTCTGAAAATTTCACGACCGTTCCTATGGCAGCTATATGATATAGTAGTCCGATTTTTATAAAATTAAATCTAAAAATCTGAAACAATATAGAAAGCTCATAGCCGAGAGTTGATCAAGATATGTTAAAAAATAGTGAAGTTATAATTTTTTTTCAACAAATTTACGGATCGGTTGTAT